>PVIY010039894.1:0-22779 GCA_004026745.1 Myrmecophaga tridactyla
GATTTCTTGCTTATCTTTCTTGTAGTCTTTATTCAGTTTTGGTATTAGAGTGATGTAAGCTTCATAAAATAAGTTAGGTAGTGTTTCTTTTTCCTTTATTTTTTTGGAAGAGTTTGAGCAGAATTGGTGTTTTTAGAATGTTTGATAAAATTCTAAAGCCATCTGGTCCAGGGCTTTTCGGGGAAGATTTTTTTTTTTTTCTATGCTATATGACAGGGGTCACATTTCATTCTTTTTCTGCATGAGTATCCCATTATTGCAGCACTATTTGTTGAATTTTTGTTTGTTTTTTCTTTCTTTTGCTTGTTTGTGGGAAGTGCATGGGCTGGGAATCGAATCCAGGTCTCCCACATGGCAAGCCAGAATTCTACCACTGAGCTACCCTCTCTGGGAAAAGTTTTAATGACTAATTCATTCTTTTTACTTGTGATTGGTTTGTTGAGATCTTCTATTTCTTCTTGGGTCAGTATATGCAGTTTGTGTGTTTCTAGGACTGTGTCCATTTCATATAAGTTGTCTACTTTGTTGGCATATAGTTTATAATCTCTTATGATTTTTTTAGTTTCTTCAGTATGTATGGTAGCGACCCCCTTCTCATTTCTGATTTTGTTTGTGTCCTCTCTTTTTCTTTGTCAGTCTAGCTAGCAGTCCATCAATTTTATTGATTTTCTCAAAGAACCCACGTTTGGTTTTGTTGATTTTTTTCCACTGTTTTTTTGTTCTCCAATTTCTTTATTTCTCTTTTAATCTTTGTTATTTCTCCTCTTTCATTAGCTTTGGCATTAGTTTGCTCTTCTTTCTCTAATTCTCTTGGTCAGCAGTTAATTCCTCGAGTTTTGCTCTTTCCTTTTTTTTTAATATAGGTATGTAGAACAATAAATTTCCCTCTCAGCACTGCCTTTGCAGCATCCCGTAAATTCTGATATGGTTATGTAGAACGGAATGATCAAAATAGGAATGTTTGTGTTTATTTGGTGTTTTTTGGTATTTAAAAAAATAAAATAAAATAAATTTAAAAATTCTGATATGTTGTTTTCTCATCTTCTTTGATCCTCTGATTATTTAAAAGTATATTATTTAATCTCCATATATTTGTGAAAGCTCTGGTTCTTTGGTGATTATTAATTTACAGTTTCATTCCATTGTGGTCACAGAAAGTACTTTGGATAATTTCAGTCTTACTAAATTTATAAAGAGTTATTTTGTGCCCCAGCAAATGATCTTATCCTGGAGAATGTTCCGTGTGCACTAGAGAAGAATGTATGTACTAGAGTTTTGGAGTTAATGATCTATATCTATTAGGTGTAATTGATTTATCACATTGTTTAGTTTCTCTGTTTCCTTGTTGATTCTCTGTCTGGTTGTTCTGTCTGTAGTGGATAGTGGTGTATTGACGTCTCCCACTCTTATTGCTGAAACGTCTGTAGCTCCCTTCAAGTTTGCCAGTGTTTACCTCACGTACTTTGGAGCACCTTGATTGGGAGCATAAACATTTATGATTGTTATTTCCTCTTGGTGAATCGTGCCTTTTATTAATATGAGTGTCCCTCTTTGTCTCTTATGACATCTTTACATTTACAGTCTATTTTATCTGATATTACTATAGCTACTGCTGTTTTCTTTTGGTTACAGCTTGCATAGAACATCTTTTTCCATCTTTTCACTTTCAGTCTGTTTGTGTTCTTGTGTCTAAGATGTGTCTTTTGTAAACAGCACATAGATGGATTATATTTTTTCATCCCTTTTGCTCATATGTATCTTTTAATTGTTGAGTTTAGTCCATTGATGCTCAAAGTTATTACTGTAAAAGCAGTTCTTGACTCTACCATTTTATCCTTTAGTTTTTATTTGTCAGATCTTTGTATTCTTCCCCCTCTCTCTCTCTTTTTGTTCTTTAAATTACCCTTACTGGTACTCTTCAACTCTGTGCCCTCCTCTAAACCTTCCTCCCCTGTCTTTTTTTTAGCTGATAAGACTCCCTTTGGTATTTCTTGTAGGGCAAGTCTCTTGTTGACTATTTCAGTCTTTGATTGTCATTGAAGATTTTAATCTCACCCTCAATTTTGAAGGACAGGCAACTTGGCTGGATAAAGAATTCTTGGATGAAGGCTTTCTCTCTCAGGATCTTAAATATATCATACCACTGCCTTCTTGCCTCCATGGTGCCTGTTGACTAATCTGAACTCAGTCTTGTTTTTTTCCCTTGTATGTAGTAGCTCACTTTTCTTGTGATGCTTTTAGGACCTTCTGCTTCTCTTCAGCATTTGACAGTTTGGTTAGTATGTGTGTCTTTGAGTAGGCCTATTTTAAATTTATTCTCTTTGGGTTCATTGGGCATCTTTGGTTTGCTTATTTATGTCTTTTTTAAGTGTGGGGAAATTTTCCCTGATTATGTCTTCAGCTAACCTTTCCAGCCCTTTACTTTTCTCTTCTTTTAGGAGACCAGTGATTCTTACATTTGTGTACTTTTTGTTGTGTACATCATTTCACTAAGATCCAGTTCCATTTGTTTTCCATCTGTCTTGCTATTTGTTCTTTGTGCATGCTATTTCAATTGTTCTGTCTTGTAACTCACTTATCTTCTTTCTGCTTCTTTGAATATACGTTGTGCCACTAGTATATTTCTAATTTGGTCTGCTGTGTCTTTTTTCTCTGTGAGATCTGTCGTTTTTCTGTTTAATCTTTCAAATTCTTTTTTGTACCCTTTTAATGTCTTCCTGATATCCTTTATTTCCTTATAAATATCCTTGAGTAGTTGCTCTGTATTCTGTGTACCCACCAGTGTTTTGTTGTGGTTGTTTGGCTGAGCCATTTCAACTTGGATCTTCACGTGCTTTGTGATTTTCTGTTGTGTTTGGGGCATTTGATTATCTTTACAAAGTTATTTTGCAAGTTTGATTTCTTTCGCTTCTCTGAAATTTTGTATTTTCTTGGTTTTGCATTGAAGGTCCCCTTTTGTACTTAGTTTATCAGTAATTACCTGCCAAACCAAGACCTAGATCTCGTATGTGTAGGTGGTACAATTCTACTTGAAGATCTCTTAAAAGCTAGGCAGGAAAGCACAGGTATTTCATTGGCAGCACGTATGCCTGTCATGTAGGAGACCTGGGTTCCAGTGCATGCACCCATCAAAAAATAATAATAACAGTAAAGTAAAAAAAAAAAAAAAAAAACACACCTCAGCAAACTGGTGCCCACAGAAGGGAGAGAATGTTAAAAATATATATATATATATATATATATGAAATAAAAAATATAACTGTATATAAATCATACTACTAATAAAGTACATAGAAAAAGTATGTTAAAAAACCAGGCAGATAGGCTTTTTGACAGACTGCACTTACTGCTGCTTCCCAGCAGGTGGTGCTCCTGAGCCACCTCTTCCTCTCAGGCCCACACCTCCAGGACTGCAGAGGCTGGCTGGAAAGATGGTGTGTGAGGTGGGGGGCTGCTCCCAGCATGTGTGACAGGGTGGCCAGTCCTGGCATGCAAGATGGGGAGCTGATCGCAGCACCCTGGGGAGCAGCTGATCCACGGCACCTGGTAGAATCCACTGTTCATCATGCCTAAAGGGACAGCTATTGGCAGCACCCAGCCTGGCGATTGCTCCTAGCGCCCAAGGGTGCGGCTTTTTGCACACCTCTGGGTTCCCCACGGGCGCTGCCAGCTGCAAAGTCATGCAGGGAGGTTTCCCCAGTCAGCAACTGGGGTAGGTTAGAGCAGAGGGATGGTCAGTTCTCTCAGATCTGACCATCCCTCCTGCCCCCACCTGCCCCTACAGTGGAGGTCACAGCCAGTCAGACCCACCCTCCTCACCCTCTCCCCATACCCTACCTCTCTCCTCCCTGTGAAATATTGGAGACCCTTTTTGATCACTCACCTCACCAGGACTGTAGTGGCAGTCATGTTTTTCCCTGTTCCCCATCTTGTCCTGTGGAGCAGGGGTGAATCTAGTCTACCCTACTCCACCATCTTCCTGATGTGTCTATAATTACTTTGTATACATTTGTGTTTTCAATCATGTAGGACATAAAATCTGGAGTTACATCGCTAAATATAGTATATTATACAATATATTTACTCATGTACTTCCCTTTACCAGAGATTTTTATTTCTTCATAAAGCTTGGTGCAGTCGTGTGTCCTTTCCTTTGAACCTGAAGAACTCTCTTAGCATTTGTTGTAGAGCCTATCTCATAGTGACAAAGTCTCTCAAAGTTTTTGTTTATCTGAGAATGTCTTAATTTTTCCTTCATTTTTGAAGGACAGTTTGAAAAGTATAGAATTTTTGGTAGCTTTTTTCTTTCAACACTTTAAATATATATATATATATATCATCCCCCTACTTTCTTGCCTCCTTGGTTTTTACTGTTTTTTTTGGTTGTTTTTTTTTTTTTTTTTTTTTTTTTTTTTTTTTTTTTTTTTTTTTTTTTTTTTTTTTTTTTTTTTTTTTTTTTTTTGCATGGGCAGGCACTGGGAATCGAACCTAGGTCTCTGGCATGGCAAGTGAGAATTCTGCCTGCTGAGCCACTGTGGCCTGCCCGACCTCCTTGGTTTTTTTTTTTTTTTTAACCTTTTTTTAAATTTTTCATTTATTAATTTAAAAAATTAACAACAAAAACATTAACATATCATTCCATTCTACATATATAATCAGTAATTCTTAATATCATCACATAGTTGCATATTCATCATTTCTTAGAACATTTGCATCGATTTAGAAAAAGAAATAAAAAGACAACAGAAAAAGAAATAAAATGATAACAGAAAAAAAAGATTATACATACCATACCCCTTACCCCTCGCTTTCATTTACCTCCTTGGTTTTTGATGAGCAGTCTGCACTTAATTTTATTGAAGCTCCCTTGTATATGAGTGGCTTTTCATGTGCTACTTTCAATATTCTCCCTTTTTTCTGTGGCATTCAATAGTTTAACTATAATGTGTCTCACTGAGTTTATCATGTTTAGAGTTGTTGAGTTTTGGGATGTGTATATTCATGTCTTTTGTTAAATTTGGGGAAAATTCATGCGTTATTTCTTCAAATGTTCTTCTTGCGTCTTTTCTCTTCTGTGGGATTCCCATATCACATATATTGGTACATTTGATAGTGTCTCCGTTTCTGTTCACTTTTCTTCGTATTTTATTAATTTCTGTTCTTTAGACTGGATAGTTTAGTTGTCCTATTTTCAAGTTTGGCAATTCTTTCTTCTGCTACCCCCAATCTGTTGTTGGACCTTATGGTGGTTTAAAGCTGTATGCACCCTAGAAAAGCCTGTTCTTAAATTTAATCCACTCCTGTGGGTGTAAAATGAATAGGACCTTTTGATGAGGTGTAACCCACCTTATCAGGATGGGTTTTGATCCTATTAAGGAGTCCTTTATAAACGAAATGAATACAGAGAGAGAGAGAAAGTCAGAGAAGCAAGAAGCTGAAATCAGTGGAACATGGGAGAAAAGGAAGAGATCGGCAGATGCCACCATGTGATTGCCATGGTAGATTGCCAGCAGCCACTCTTCAAGAAGAAAGCATCACTTTGATGATGTTCTGATTTGGATTATTTTCCTAGTCTTAACTCTAAGCTAATAAATTCCCATTGTGTAAGCCAACCCATTTCATAATATCTGTTTTGAGCAGCCTAGGAAACTAAAACAGATTCCTAGGTACTTTTTTATTTCAGCGACTATACTTCTCACCTGTAACTATTTTTAGTTGGTTCCTTTTTATAATTTCTGCATCATGATTGAAATCGCGTTTTGTTTGTATCGTTTCCTGATTTCTGTTGGTTCTTTGTCCATATTTTCCTTCTAGCTCTTTGAGCATTTAAAAAATTTTTTTATTTTGAAATAATTTCAAACTTATATGACATTTACAAAAATAATACAGAGCCCATAAGAGAAATCCCACATACCCGCTATTCCCTCAGACTGAGATCCACTGATTTTAACATTTTGCCACCTTGGCTGTATCATTCCTTCTGTCTGTCTTTCTGCCTGCCTGTCTATCTATTGTCCAACATCTGAGAGCAGGTTGTACACATCATATTCCTTGGAACATATAATACTTCTGTGTGCATTTCCTATAAACAAGGATATTTATTTATGTAATCATCTTAAATACAGTTATTATAAGTTCAAGAAGTTTAACATTGATATAAAACCTGAAATATATATATTCCAGTGTTTTGTGCCCGACTCATGTCTTTTTGAGCCTTTTCTCCTCCATTCTTAGATCCCATCCATTATCATGTATCACATTTATTTGTCATTATTGCTTCAGTTTCTTTTTTTTTTGATTATGGAAACATATACAATGTAAATCTTCACATGCCAGCCCCTCCCAAACATATCATTCAGTGAGATTCATCACATTCACAGTGTTGGGATTAATCATATTCACAGAGTGATAATCACATTAATCACTCACCATCATCCATTGCTATGACTTTTTCTTTACCCCAAATAGAAACTTGACCCTCATTTTGCATTAATTCCCCATTCCCCTTGCCTACCTCTCCTGGTGAACCTTACTCTACTTTCTGTGTCTTTGAGTTTGCCTATTCTCTGACATTTTCTTTGTGGTTACTATGGGGCTTAAATTTAACATCTAAATTTTGTAGCAAACACATTTTCTTTGATAGTATATAAGCTATGTTTCTATATCCCCCTTTATGTAGTCCTTGTTACAAATTATATATATTTATACCTTATAATTCTAAGTCCATTGATTTGTCATTACATTTTATGCATTTGTCTTTTAGATACTATAGAAAGTTAAAAGTATAGTTACAAATAAAAAATACAATGCTAATATTTATATTTACCCATGTCATTATCTTTACTGGAGATCTTTATTAATTCCTGTGTCTTCATTTAGTTATCTAATGTACTTTATTGCCAACCTACAGAAGTCCTTTTTTGCAGGGCTGCCTAGTGGTGACACAGTCCTTCAGCTTTTGATTATCTGAGAATGTCTTAATCCCTCCCTCATTTTTTTTATCTAGATGTTTCTTTTTTTAATGCAATTATATTGAGATATTTTGTATATTCACATACGATAAAATATCGAAATTCTACAGTGGTTCACAGTATCAGAGCTGTGCATTCATCATCCCAACGCTTTTTGAACATTTTCATTACTCAAAAAAATAAAGAATTAAAATTTGAAAAAAAAGGACACTCAATCATTCCATACCCTTCTCCCTCCTTATTATTTATAGTTTTTTTTTTCCTCTTACTCATCTATTCATACGCTGGATAAAGGGATTATCAGTCACAAGGTTTTCAGTCACACAATCACACCTTAAAAGCTCTATATTAGTTCAGTCATCTTCAAGAATTAAATTGGCAGTCCCTAGTTCTTACAAGGACATCAGGTCTTCCCCAGGTGGGGAAGTTTAATATTTCTACCTATTTCCCCAGTCCCTCAAGGTAACTTTGCAAATTGTTTTTAAGATTCTTCCCAGATTACTCTGGAATGTATCCCTCCTCATTTTTCAAAGACAGTTTGATTGCTGCTAACCTAGTTTCAGTAGTATATGAACTCTCTACCCCTGAATATCTTGGCCTCTATTCTTTTTATATTATTTTCTGAGACTAAATTTTTATACATCATATTCCCATTAGCATAGATTTAAAGTATTTTTTAAATATACTATTGAGTATATTTAAAACTATTAAGTCTTATGGGGACAGAAGCTGTTATAAACCAAAAGTATAATGTAGGAATTTAAATTTACTTCTGTAGTTACATTTGCCATTGTTCTTTTTTTTTTAATTTTTTATTAAATAAAAAAAGTTACAAGAAACACAAACATTCCCAACACATACGCTCAGCAATCCACAATATCATCACATAGTTGCATATTCATCATCATGATCATTTCCCAGAACAATAGCATCAATTCAGAAAAAGAAATAAAAAGAGAACAGAAAAATAAAACAAACAGAAAAAAACAATTTTACATACCATACCCCTTACCCCTCCCTTTCACTGATCACTAGCATTTCAAACTAAATTTATTTTAACATTTGTTCCCCCTATTATTTATTTTTATTCCATACATTCTATTCATCTGTTGACAAGGTAGATAAAAGGAACATTAGCCACAAGGTTTAAACATTGGTGTGTAAATGTCCATTTGTGTCCTTGCCTTCATGTCCTTTGAGTTGAGACAGCATATAGATGGGTCCTGTTTTTTAATCCATTCTGCCAGACTATGTCTTTTGATTGGAGAGTTTAATCCATTAACATTCAGTGTTATTACTGCATGGGTAGTACTTTCTTCTACTATTTTGCCTTCTGGATTTTGTATGTCATATCTAATTTTCCTTCTTTTTACCTTTACTCATAGTTTTCCTTTCTACACTCTTCTCCACACCTCTCTCTTCTGTCTTTTTATCTGTCTCTAGTGCTCCCTTTAGTTTTCTTGAAGAGCTGGTCTCTTGGTCACAAATTCTCTCAGTGATTTTTTTGTCGGAAAATGTTTTAATTTCTCCCTCATTTTTGAAGGACAATTTTACTGGATATAGAATTCTTGGTTGGCAGTTTTTCTCTTTTAATAATTTAAATATATCATCCCACTGTCTTCTCACCTCCATGGTTTCTGCTGAGAGATCTGTTCATAGTCTTATTGGGCTTCCCTTGTATGTGATGGATTGCTTTTCTCTTGCTGCTTTCAAGATTCTCTCTTTCTCTTTGACCTCTGACATTCTGATTAGTAAATGTCTTGGAGTACATCTATTTGGATCTATTCTCTTTGGGGTATGCTGCACTTCTTGGATCTGTAATTTTAAGTCTTTCATAAGAGTTGGGAAATTTTCAGTGATAATTTCCTTCATTAGTTTTTCTCCTCCTTTTCCCTTTTCTTCTCCTTCTGGGACACCCACAACAGTTATTTGTGCACTTCATATTGTCTTTCAATTCCCTGAGTCCCTGCTCATATTTTTCCATTTTTTCCCCTATATTTTCTTTTTCTTGCCGGATTTCAGATGTTCCGTCCTCCAGTTCACTAATCCCATGTTCTGTCTTTTGAAATCTACCATTGTAGGTTTCCATTGTTTTTTTCATCTCTTCTACCTTGCCTTTCATTCCCATAAGTTCTGTGATTTGTTTTTTCAGACTTTCAATTTCTTCTTTTTGTTCATTCCTTGCCTTCTTTTTATCCTCCTTCAATTCATTGATTTGGTTTTTGATGAGGTTTTCCATGTCTGTTCATATATTCTGAATTAATTGTTTCAGCTCCTATATGTCATTTGAGTTGTTGGTTTGTTCCTTTGGCTGGGCCATATCTTCAATTTTCCTGGTGTGATTTATTATTTTTTGCTGGCGTCTAGGCATTTAATTAGTTTATTCTGGAGATTGCTTTCACTTCTTTTACCTAGGGTTTTCTTGCTGGATGAATTTGTTGTCTCTCTGTTCTTAGACATTCAGTTCAGCTTTATCTGGACCTCTAGCTTAGGTTTTGTTTAACAGAGGAGAATTTTTCAGTTCTTGTTTTCTTGTTTCTTGCCCTGCTTGTGTGGTGCATTTTCCCCCCCACACTTAGGTGGGTCTACTTAGATATTATAGACCCCAGCCAGATTTTCCCAGACAAAAGTGTCCTCCTATGAGGAGGAAAGAGTCACCTGCGTCAGTTTTCCCTGAGGAAAGACCCAGTAGGTTGAAAGACTTTCCTGTGAAGTCTCTGGACTCTGTTTTTCTTATCTTGCCCAGTATGTGGCACTTGTATGCCGGTTGGTCCCACCAGTGTAAGATGATGTGGTACCTTTAACTTTGGCAGACTCTCCCTGCTGGGGGCGTGGTGGAGACAGAGGAGAGGTTATAGGCTGTTTTGTTTTGTTTTGTTTTTCTTTTTTTGTTTGTAGGCTGGTTTTAATGGCTTCAAATTACCAAGCCCTGGTGTCTGAATTCCTGGAGGGAGGGATTCCACCTGAGTTGGGCTTCACCCCTCTCTTGGGGAAGGCACGGACTCCAGACAAGCCCCCAACAGAGCTCACTTATGCCTATGCCAGGGGCAGCTGCAGCTTGAGAAGCCCTGCTGCTATATCCAAAGGCAGTCAAGCCTTTGTAGAAACACAGCCACAAACCTCTGTTTCCTTCTTTTTTTCCCCCCCTTTTTCCATCAGCCCTGTCCCCTTGGCGCCGGGGCAAAAATGAGCAACCTCCGCTTTGACCAGGTTCACCTAAGCTGGGGACCTATTTTTAGTTGTCAGAATTTGTTAAATAATTCCACAATTGGTGTTTGATTGTGCTCAGTTCCTGCTGCTGGTAAAGTCCTTTCCTTTCCCCTCTGGGAAGCAGCCTGTGGAGGAGGGGTGCCAGCCGCCACAGCTTTGGGAATTCACGGTTCTGGGGGGGCTCGCAGCTGGTCCAGCTGGTACAGACTGGGGTACGCTGTGTGTCTGGTCACTGAAGTGGCCCCAGGAGCTGTTCTGTACTGTTTCTGGTTATTTACTAGTTGTTCTGGAGGACGAACTAAAATGCTTTGTCATTGTTCTTCATTTCTTCTTATGGCTTTCGAGTCTGTCTAGTGTCCTTTTAGTTCAGTCTGAAAGACTTCCTTTAGCATGTCTTATAGGGAAGGTCTTCTGATAATGGAATGTTTGAGCTTTTATTTATCTGTAAATGTCTCAATTTCTCCTTCAGTTTTGAAGGACCATTTTGCCAGTTATAAAATTCCTGGTTCATAGTATTTTTTCTTTAAGTAGTTTAAATATATTGTCCTACTGTCTTCTGCCTTCATAGTTTCTGATGAAAAATCTTGTTAATTTTATCCTTGTATGTGACAAATTGCTTCTCTCTTGCTGCTTTCAAAGTTCTGTTTGACTGCAGATTTTGACAGTTTCGCTATAATAAGGCTTGATATTGCTCTCTTAGAGTCTGTCCTACTTGTAGTTCATTGAGCTTCCTGGATGTGCATATTCATTGGATTTGGAAAGTTTGGGGCCATTATTTCTTCTAACATTTTTTCTGCTCCTTTCTTTCTTTTTTGTCCTCTGGGACTCCAGTGGTTGGTAGCTTGGTATACTTGATGGTCTCCCATAGTTCCCTCGAGCCTTGTTCATTTTTCCTCATTATTTTCTCTTTCTGCTTCCCACATTGTATAATTTCAGTTATCTTGTCTTCAATTTTGCTGATCCTTTCATCTGCCTGATCAAATCTACTTTTGAATCCATCTAATGAGTTTTGCATTTTAATTACTGTACTTTGCAGCTCCAAAATTTACGTTTGCTTTCTTTTTATACTTTCTATCCCTTATTTTGTTTCATACGTTTCCCTAATTTCCTTTAGTTCTTTGTATATGAATTCCTTTAGCTCTTTGAACATATTTAAGACAGTTGATTTAAAGTCTATGACTAATTGTTCCAATGTTATGAAGTTCCTCAGGGATGTTTTCTGGCACATTCTTGTTTTCCTGCAAAAATAGGCCATACTTTCCTGTTTTATCAAGTGTAATTTTTTTGTGGAGCTCGGCACATTCTGAATATTATCTTGTTATAACTCTGGAAGTCTAGTTCTTCCACACTTCTCTGGGATTGCTGGGTTTTTGTTGTGTTGGTAGGGGTTGGTACCTGCTGCATAAAGGGTGAAATACACCCCTATTTACCACATTTTGCCAGTACTCTTCCTCTACCTCCCCCCTGAATGCTGCATATTGTTTCACTAGATGCCAGAGTTCCAAAATAGTTCATTCAGTTGGCTCCTGCCAGTTCAGTGGTTGTTTTGGTGGAGGCACTAATTCTTGGGCTTGCTGCTTTGCCATTTTCCCAAACTCCTCTTCCTACTGTTTTTTTTTTTAAAAAAACATAGTCAGGCACTGGGAAGTGAACCCAGGTCTCTGGCATGGCAGGTTAGAGAACTCTGCCACTGAGCCACCATTGCCTGCCTCTCTTCCTAAACTGTTTTTTGGTTTGTTTGTTTCATTTTGGGGGTGGGGGGCAGGCACCGGGAATCAAACCCAGGTCTCCAGCATGGCAGGCGGGAACTCTGCCTGCTGAGCCACCGTGACCTGCACCCTAAACTGTTTTTTTTTTTTTTTAATTTATTTATTTATTAACTAAAAAAAATTTAACAAATGTACTAAAACATCAACATGTGATCATTCCGTTCTACATATATAATCAGTAATTCACATCATCACTTAGTTGCATATTCATCATTTCTTAGAACATCTGCATCAATTCAGAAAAAGAAATAAAAAAGAATTAAAAAGACAACAGAGAAAGAGATAAAACGAAAACAGAAAAAAAAAAGATTATACATACCACACCCCTTACCCCTCACTTTCATTGATCACTAGCATTTCAAACTAAATTTATTTTAACATTTGTTCCCCCTATTATTTATTTTTATCCCATATGTTTTACTCGTCTGTTGACAAGGTAGATAAAAGGAGCATCAGACACAAGGTTTTCACAATCACACAGTCACATTGTGCAAGCTGTATCATTATTCAGTCATCATCAAGAAACATGGCTACTGGAACACAGCTCTACATTTTCAGGTAGTTCCCTCCAGCCTCTCCATTACATCCTGAATAACAAGGTGATATCTACTTAATGCATAAGAATGACCTCCAGGATAACCTCTGGACTCTGTTTGGAATCTCTCAGCCATTGACACTTTGTCTCATTTCACTCTTCCCCCTTTTGGTGGAGAAGGTTTTCTCAATCCCTTGATGCTGAGTCAGTTTATTCTAGGGTTTTTCTCAGTCCCTTGATGCTGAGTCTCAGCTGATTCTAGGATTTCTGTCCCACGTTGCCAGGAAGGTCCACACCCCTGGGAGTCATGTCCCACGTACACAGGGAGAGGGTGGTGAGTTTGCTTGTTGTATTGGCTGGGGAGAGAGGCCACATATGAGCAACAAAAGAGGCACTCTTGGGGGTGACTCTTAGGCTTAAATTTTAAGTAGACTTGACCTATCCTTTGTGGGGTTAAGTTTCATGTGAACAAACCCCAAAACTGGGGGCTCAGCCTATAGGTTTGGTTGTCCACACTGCCCTAAACTGTTTTTAAGTTGCCTTTTTCTTGATTCAGAACTTGCCCAGCTACTGCATCCTTTAAACTTTCCCAGGGCTCTGAGAAAGTTTGTTCTGCCAGTTTCAGCCGGTTTTTCTTTGTTGCTTTAGGAGGCCAGAACCTTGGAGTTTTCGCTCTACCGTCTTGCTGACATCACTCCCCATGACAACGTTTTAGTTTTCAATTTACATTTAAGGTGCTTTTGGGGCGTGGTTGGAAGGCACAATTAGGTTTTAGTTGTGAATTGTGCATGTAGATTTGGAAGCCATCAGCATTTTAATCCTCCAGAGAGGCTCTAGTTGACTAATGAGATGTGATTGGGATTGCTCACCTTGGGATGAGGTGAATAGTAGGGAAAGGCCCTTTTTTTTTTTTAATTTTAAACTTTTTTTATTGTATAGTATGACATATGTACAAAGCAAAGAAATAAAAAAAGCAGTAATTTTCAAAGCACTCTTCAAAAGTAGATACAGGGCAGATCCCAGACTTTGTCATAGGCTACCATACGATCCTCTCATATTTTTCCTTCTAGCTGCTCCAGAGTATAGGAGGCTAGAGGGCTTAAATATTTTTTTATCATCACAATTGACTTTTTTTCCCACCTTTTCTTGTGAAAATAACATATATACAAAAAAGCTATAAATTTCAAAGCACAGCACCACAGTTAGTTTTAAAACATATTTCAGAGTTTGACATGAGTTACAGTTTCACAATTTTAGGTTTTTACTTCTAGCTGCTCTGAAATACTGGAGACTAAAAGAGATATCAATTTAATGATTCAGCATTCACAGTTATTTCTTAAATCCTATCTTCTATGTATAACTTCCATCATCACCTTTGATCTTTCCATCCCTCTCTTTAGGGGTGTTTGAGCTATGGCAATTCTAAATTTTTATATTGGAAGGGTCTATCACTAATATGGGGTAGGGAGATTGAATTATCTGATGTTCTGGAGAGGCTGGGTGAGGTTTCAGGATTATCTGGACCATGGACCTATCTAGAGGTTGTAAATTTCTGGAAAGTTACTTTAGTGCATGGAACCCTTGTGGAATCTTATATATTGCCCTAGGTGTTCTTTAGGATTGGCTGGAGTGGTCTTGGATGAGGCTTGGCAGGTTATGATAGGTAGCAAGGTCTAACTGAAGCTTGCATAAAAGCAACCTACAGAGCAACCTCCATAATAACCTCTTGACTATTTGAACTCCTTCCACCACTGATACTTTATTAATTATACTTCTTTTCCCCCTTTTGGTCAGGATGGAATTGTTGATCCCACGGTGCCAGGTCTGGATTCATCCCTGGGAGCCATCTCCCATGTCACCAAGGGAGACTTTCACCTCTGGATGAAACTCTCCATGTAGAGTGGAGGGCAATGATTTCCCTTGCAGGTTTGGGCTTAGAGAACCTGAGGTCACATCTGAGCAACAAAAGAGGTCCTCCAGAAGTAACTCTTTGGGATTCCTATAGGTAGTCTCAGCTTCTCCGCTACCTGTGTAAGCTTCACCAAGAGTAAGCCTCGTGATCGAGGGCATGGCCCATTGATTTGGGTGTCCCTAAAGTTTGACACAATATCAAGGAATTCCCTGATGGTAAGGTTTAATAGTTCCATATTCTTTCTCCCATCCCTCAGGGACTTTGCCAATACTTTTTGATTATCTGCTTAATATATTCTAGGATGTATCCAGGCATTACAATAATCTATACAGGATTAAAGGACCTCTTCCTTATCCTGTGCTCCCTGTGTTTCAGTTGTTCAAATGAGTTATACAGATAGCTGAATTAGATAATGCACTACAGAAGATTTTGGTTCCAGATCAAATAAACCTCTCTTCCATTGCTCTCAAAGAGTATGTGGTTCTAGAATATAGACGCTGTCTTCCTTACCCCTATGTTCTGAATTACTTTAACCCCAACCTGTTCAGCTTCATTCTTATCTCTAAATATCAGGTGATATATATAAAACAGCCTCTCAAAATCCAGAAATGATAATCATAATCACCACTCTGGACTTAATGTGTCTGCTCTGAAAGCTTACAAATCTAGTCCCCTCTTTTCTTATAAGCATTTCCTAAAGGTGACCATACCATTCTTGTTCTTTTTGCTTCTGGCTTATTTTGTCTCACCAAATGTCCCACATATTCATTTGTATCATTGCATGCCTCATGACTTTGTTCTGTTTTGTAGCAGCACAACCTTTGTTCATAAGTATACACCATCATTCGCAAATCTACTTCTCTGTCAATGCATCCTTCAGCCACCTGCATTCATCAGGCTTCATGCAGAGGGCCCAAAGTCCACAGTTCATCAACATTCTCAATTTTAGATAATTTCATTGTTCCCTAGAGAAAGGAAACCAATAAACATATCCTCGCCAAACAGGAAATCTAAACTTCCTCTTAACACTTGTCCATCCCCCCCATTATTTATCTCTGCTGTTGCTGTGGTAGTACTGATGGTTTCCTTTTCAACATAGCTCATAGCATGCAATAGCAGTTTTCCCTCTGTACCCTGGGCTTAAACACTCTTTGTACAAGAATCCTATCTTTGAAGTAATTCTCCTGGGAACTAATTCATATTTCTAGTGTTAATTAGTGGGACACAAAGGTCTATACAACCCCTTTCAATCTTGTTCCTCTTCAGTATGGTAATATTACTTGTAGACCCTCTAAAGAACCACCTTTTCTCCTATCTATTCCCTTACATTGAAGTTCAACCTCATTAGCTAATGGTTCACCCATCTCTAGCTTCTATGTATCTCTAAGTCTCCTATATTTTGTATTATAAACCTTTGATTATACCTTTATGCTGCCATAAATGTGGAATCATAGAGTATCCTTTTGTGTCTGGCTAATTTCACTCAGCATTATGTCCTCAAGGCTCACCCATCTTGTCTTATAAAAAGACATCATTTTGTCTTACTGCTGTATAAGATTCCATCACATGTATATGCCACATTTTGTTGATCCACTCGTCTGTTGATGGGCACCTGGTTTGTTTCATCTTTTGGCGATTGTGAATAATGCTGCTATGACCATCAGTGGACAAATGTCTGTGTTGTTGCTTTCAGCTCTTCTGGTTGTATACCAAGTAGTGCTTTTGCTGGGTCATTAGGCAACTCCATATTTAGTTTCCTAAGGAACCACCAAACAGTCTTCCATAATGGCTACACTATTATACATTCCCACCTGTAGTGCATAAGTGTCCCAGTTTCTCCACATCCTCTCCAACATTTATACTTTCCTGTTTGTTTAATAGCAGCCCTTCTTATAGGTGTGAGGTGGTATCTCGTTGTTGTCTTGATTTACATTTCCCTTATAGTCGATGAACATGAGCATCTCTTCTTTTTTAAACATAGCATACAAACATGAACATTCTAACCATATAATCATTGCATTCTTGGTATATAAACAGTAACTCACAATATCATCACATAGTTGTATATTTATTACCATGATCACCTCTCAGATCATTTGCATCAATCCAAAAAAAGAAATAAAAAGAAAAACTAAAAAAATTCGTACATACCATACCTCCTCCCCCTCCCCCTCACCGATCACCAGCATTTCAATCTACTAAATTTATTTTAACATTTGTTCCCCCTATTATTTATTTATTTAAAAATATTTTTACTGGCAAATCTTCACAAACATACAGTCCATACATGGTATATCATCAGTGGCTCACAAGATCATGACATACTTGTGTATTCTTCACCATAATCTTTTTTTTTGTTAATGAAACAAGATCACATATGAACACAAACATTCTTACCATATGATCATTCTATTCTTGTTATATAATCAGTAACTCACAAAGTCATCACATAGTTGTATATTCATCATCATGATCATTTCTCAGAACATTTGTATCAATTCAGAAAAAGAAAACAGAAAAAAACTCATACATACCATACCCCTTACCCCTCCCTTTCATTGATCACTATCATTCCAATCTACTAAATTTATTTTAACTTTTGTTCCCCTATTATTTATTTATTTTTAATCCATATTTTCTACTTGTCTGTTGATAAGGAGATAAAAGGAGCATCAGACACAAGGTTTTCACAATCACAGTCACATTGGGAAAGCTATATCATTATACAATCATCTTCAAGAAACATGGCTACTGGAACACAGCTCTACATTTCTGGAACACAGTTCCCTCCAGTCTCTCCATTACACCTTAACTAAAAAGGGGATATCTATATAATATGTAAGAATAACCTCCAGGATGAACTCTCGACTCTGTTTGGAATCTCTCAGCCATTGACACTTTATTTTGTGTCATTTCACTCTTCCCTCTTTTGGTCGAGAAGATTTTCTCAATCCCTTGATGCTGAGTCCCAGCTCATTCTAGGATTTCTGTCCCACATTGCCAGGAAGGTCCACACCACTGGGAGTCATGTCGCACGTAGATAGGGGGAGGGCAGTGAGTTTGCTTGTCGTGTTGACTGAGAGAGAGGGGCCACATCTGAGCAACAAAAAAGGTTCTCTGGGGATGACTCTTAGGCGTAACTTTAAGTAGGCTTAGCCTATGCTTTGCGGGGATAAGTTTCATATGAACAAACCCCAAGATTGAGGGCTCAGCCTATTTTTGCTTTGGTTTTCCCCACTGCTTGTGAGAATATCAGGAATTCTCCACTTGGAGAAGTTGAATTTTCCCCCTTTCTCACCATTCCCCCAAGGGGACTTTGTAAATACTTTTTTATTTTCTGTTCAAATCACTCTGGGATTTATTGCGGCATCATTCTGGACAAACCTACAAAATCTCATGCCCTACTCAAGGTACCAGGTACTTATGATGTTCAGTTAAACTGTCCACATAAGTTATATTAGGAAATGCACTAGTCAAAATATAAATTTTGTCTCAGATAAATATTTTTTGCTTTAGTCTCACACATAAGTTAAAATTTTAAAATGTTAATTACCATCTATTTTCAACACGCTGCAGTATTGACATTCCTTTGTTCTTCCTCATGCAAAAACATTTTTTAATTTATACGTTTCGTCACTCTCATTATACACTCTAGGCATTCCTAGGTTATACCATCTCAGTCTTTATCGTCTATCTTTCCTTCGATTTTATTTGTGCCCCCAGGCCTCCTCCCTCTATCATTCTCACGTTCAGCTTCATTCAGTGTTCTAACATTATTGTATTACAGTTAAGTAGTATTGTGCTATCCATTTCTGAATTTTTGCAATCAGTCCTGTTGCACAGTCTGTATCCCTTCAGCTCCAATTACCAAATATCTACCCTATTTCTACCTTCTGATGGTCTCTGTTCCCAACTGAAATCCTCCAAGTTCATTCATTGATGTCAATTCATATCAGTTTGGCCATACAGTATTTGTCCTTTTGTTTCTGGTTACTCCTACTCAGCAGAATGTCCTCAAGGTCCAGTCATATTGTTACATACTTCATAATTTTATTTTGTCTTACAGCTACACAATATTCCATTGTATGTATATACCACAGCTTGTTTAGCGGCTCGTGTGTTGATGAACAAAATTTTGGCTGTTTCCATCTCTTGGCACTTGTAAATAATGCTGTTATAAACATTGGTGTTTAGGCCTAATTTTAAGTGGGTTTAGCCTATCCTTTGCAGGTTTAAGTTTCATATGAACAAACCCCGAGATTGAGGGCTCAGCCTATTGCTTTGGTTGTCTCCACTGCTCGTGAGAATATCAGGAATTCTCCACTTAGCAAAGTTGAATTTGGCCCCTTTCTTGACATTCTCCCAAGGTTACTTTGCAATCTTGATGTGCTTTTGAGCCATCTGTATTTGCTTTTCAAAAAAATGCCTATTCATATCCTAGCCCATTTTTAATTGGGTTGTTTGTTCTTTTGTTGTTGAGTTATGTGATTTCTTTGTATATAAAGGAAATCAAACCTTTGTCCAATATGTGATTTCCAAATTCCTCCCATTGAGTTGGCTGCCTCTTTTGTCTTTTGAAGTGCAGAAGCATTTGATTTTGAGGAGTTCCCATTTATCTATTTTTTTCTTTTACTGCTTGTGATTTGGGTGTAAAGTTTAGGAAGCTGCCTCCTATTACTAGGTATTAAAGATATTTCCCTATATTTTCTTTTAGAAGTTTTATGGTGCTAGTTCTTATATTTAGGTGTTTGATCCACTTTGACTTAATTTTTGTGTAGGGTGTAAGATATGGGTCCTCTTTCATTCTTTTGGCTATTGATATCCAGTTCTTCCATGCCCAGTTATTGAAAAGACTATTTTGTCCCAGTTCAGAGGATTTGGGGGCCTTGTCAAAAATCATTTGACCATAGATTTGGTGGTATATTTCTGCACTCGCGATTCGATTCCAATGGTCAGTGCTTCTATCTTTCTGCCAGTACCATGCTGTTTTATAATAGGTTTTAAAGTCAGGGATTGTTAATCTTCCCACTTTGTTCTTTTTTAGGATGCTTTTAGCTATTCAGGGTCTCTTTCCCTTCCAGATGAATTTGGTAATTAGCTTTTCAAAATCTTCAAAGTAGGTTGTTGGAATTTTGATTGGTACCTTGTTGAATCTATAGGTCAGTTTGAGGAGAATTGACATCTAACTATATTTAGCTTTCCTATCCATGAACCGGGACTGTCTTTCCACTATTTAGATCTCCTTTGATTTCCTTTAGCAATGTTAAATACTTTTCTGTGTACAAGTCCTTTACATCCCTAGTTAAGTTCATTCCTAAGTACTTGATTCTTTTAGTTGCTATTTTGAATGGAATTTTTTCCTTAACTGACTCCTCAGCTAGGTCATTGCTTGTGTATAGAAATGTTACTGATTTTTGCACATTAATTTTATATCCAACCACTTTGCTGAATTTGTTTATTAGCTCAAGTAACTTTGCTGTAGATTTCTCAGGATCTTCCAAGTATAGTATCATATCATCTGCAAATAATGAGAGTTTTACTTCCTTTCTAATTTGGATGCCTTTTATTTCTGTGTCCTTCCCGATTGCTCTAGCTAGAACTTCTAACACAATGTTGAATAATAGTGGTGACAGTGGGCATCCTTGTCTTGTATCTGATTTTAGGGGGGAAAGCTTTCAGTCTCTCTCCATTGAGTATGATGCTGGCTGTCGGTTTTTCATATATTCCCTTTGTCATATTGAGGTAGTTACCTTTGATTCCTATCTTTTGTAGTGTTTTTATCAGAAAAGAATGCTGAATTTTGTCAAATGCTTTTTCAACGTCAGTCGAGATCATGTGATTTTTCCCTTTCGATTTGTTGATGTGCTGTATTACATTAATTGATTTTCTTGTGTTGAACCATCCTTGCATTCTGGTATAAACCACACTTGATCATGGTGTATAATTCTTTTAATGTACTGTTGGATTCCATTTGCTAATATTTTATTGAGAATTTTTGCATCTGTGTTCATTAGGGAGATTGGCCTGTAGTTTTCCTTTCTTGTAGCATCTTTACTTGGTTTTGGTATTAAAATGATATTAGCTTCATAAAATGAGTTAGGTAGAGTTCCTTTTTCCTCAATTTTTTGGAAAAGTTTGAGTAGGATTGATGTTAGTTCTTTTTGGAGTGTTAAATAAAATTCCCCTGTGAAGCCATCTGCCCCTGGGCTTTTCTTTGTAGGAAGATTTTTGATGATTGATTGAATCTCTTTACTTGTGATTGGTTTGTTGAGATCTTCTATTTCTTCCTGAGTCAGTATAGCTTGTTTGTGCGTCTCCAGGAATTTCTCCATTTCATCTAAGTTGTCTGATTTGTTGACATGTAGTTGTTCATAGTATCCTCTTATGATTTCTTTTATTTCTTCAGTGTCTGTGGTAACACACCCCTTCTTATTTCTGATTTTATTTGCATCTTCTTTTTTTTCTTTGTCAGTCTTGCTTAAGTTCCTCCAGGTGTGCTGTCAAGTCCTCAGTTTTTACTCTTTCTTGGTTTTTGATATAGGCATTTAGGGCAATAAATTTTCCTCTCAGCACAGCCTTTGCTGCATCTCATAAATTCTGATAAGTTTGTGTTCTCATTTTCATTCATCTCCACATAGCTACTGATTTCTCTAGCAATTTCTTCTTAGACCCACTGGTTGTTTAAGAGTGTGTTATTTAATCTCTTTATATTTGTGAATGTTCTCGTTCTTTGGTGGTTATTGAGATCCAGCTTCATCCCATTGTGATCAAAGAAAGTGGTTTGAATAATTTCAATGTTTTAAATTTATAAAGACCTGTTTTGTGCCCCTGCATATGATACATCCTGGAGAATGTTCTGTAAACACTAGAGAAGAATGTATATCCTTGTGTTTTGGGGTGCAATGACCATATATATGTCTCTTAGGTCTAATTCATTTATCAAGTTGTTTAACTTCTCTGTTTCCCTGTTGATCTTCTGTCTGGTTGTTCTATCTATAGAGGAGAGTGGTGTATTGAAGTTCACTATTATTGCGGAAACTTCTATCACTTCCTTCAGTTTTGCCAGTGTCTGCCTCATGTACTTTGGAGCTCTTTGATTGGGAGCATAAACATTTATGGTTGTTACATGTTCTTGGTGAATTGATCCTTTAATTAGTATATAGTGTCCTTCTTTGTCTCTTATGATGTCTTTACATTTAAAGTCATTTCGTCTGATATTAGTATAGCTACTCCTGCTTTCTTTTGGTTACAGTTTGCGTGGAAAATCTTCCATTCTTTCACTTTCAATCTATTTGTATCCTTGTGTCTAAGATGAATCTCTTGTAAACAGCATATACTGGATTATGTTTCTTAATCCATTCTGCCAATCTTTATCTTTTAATTCATAAGTTTGTTCTGTTAACATTCAAAGTTATTCCTGAAAAGACATTTTTTTCCTTTTTTAAATTAACCTTTAAATTAAAAAAAAAAAAAACATTCTTAACATATGATCATTTCGTTCTACATATATAATCAGTAATTCACAGTATCATCACATAGTTGCATATTCATCATCATGATCATTTCTTAGATCATCTGCATCTATTCAGAAAAAGAAATAAAAAGACAACAGAAAAAAATTCATACATACCATACCCCTTACCCCTTCCTTTCATTGATCACTAGCATTTCAATCTACTAAATTTATCTTAACATTTGTTCCCCCTATTATTTATTTTTATTCTGTATGTCTTACTCGTCTGTTGATAAGGTAGATAAAAGGAGCATCAGACACAAGGTTTTCACAGTCACATTGTGAAAGCTATATCGTTATACAATCATCTTCAAGAAACATGGCTACTGGAACACGGCTCTACATTTTCAGGCAGTTCCCTTCAGCCTCTCCATTACATCTTGACTAACGCATAAGAATAACCTCCAGGATAATCTCTCGACTATTTGGAATCTCTCAGCCATTGACCCTTTGTCTCATTTTGCTATTCCCCCTTTTGGTCAAGAAGGTTTTCTCAATCCCTTGATGCTGAGTCCCAGCTCATTATAGGATTTCTGTCCCACATTACCAGGAAGGTCCACACCCCTGGGAGTCATGTCCCATGTAGACAGGGGAAGGGCAGTGAGTTTGCTTGTTGTGTTGGCTGGAGAGAGGGGTCACATCTGAGCAACAAAAGAGGTTCTCTTGGGGGTGACTCTTAGGCCTAATTTTAAGTAGGCATGACCTATCCTTTGTGGGGTTAAGTTTCACATGAACAAAGCCCAAGATTGGGGGCTCAGCCTCTTGCTTTGGTTGTCCCCACTGTTTGTGAGGATATCAAGAATTCTCCACTTAGTGAAGTTGAATTCTCCCCCTTTCTCACCACTCCCCCGAGGGAACTTGAAAAGGCA
>PVIY010039895.1:0-22777 GCA_004026745.1 Myrmecophaga tridactyla
GAAAAGGAAGAGAAGAGGTGGCTAAGATGGTAGAGAGTTTGTGTAGACAGGGAGGCAAAACAGGTACACTGAGAAGAGGCAGCCAGGTTGGGGGCAAACAGGCAAAGGAAAGAAGACAGAGCTAGTCTGCTGTTCTCCCCTGGGGGCTCTTTTTTATATCACTTTTAAATTGTGAAATATAACATATATACAAAGAAAAGAAAGAAAAAGCAAAAAATTTCAAAGTCATTGCAACAAGCAGTTGCAGAACAAATTTCAGTGTTTGCTGTGGGTTATCATTCCACCAATTCAGATTTTGCCTTCTAGCTGCTCCTAAAAGGAATATGAATGTAGTGATTCAGCAGTCATACTCACTCATTAAGTCCTATTTTCTTTTTTATAACTCCTCCTTATCCCTTGATCCCTCTCCAAATCCATAGAGATCTCTGGGCAATGCCCAGCTTGATCTTCTCCTATTGAGATGTGTCAACAATAAAGGATCGGGAGATGTAAGTAGATGATAATCTTGGAGATGCTGGTTCCTCTGGGCTTCAGAATCTAGTTGGCCCATGAAGCCTCTGGAAGTTATAGGTTCCAGGAAAGTAAATGGTGCATGAAACCTTGATAGGGTCTCACTCAGAGCCCTAGGGGTTACCAAGAGTTAACAGAAGTGCTGTTGGTTGGGGTTTGGCAAACCATGGCAACCAGCAATATGTAGATGAAGCTGCATAAGTATAGTCTTCAAAATATCCCCTGAACTCTACCTCTACTGAACCGTTCTAGCCACTGATGCCTTAGTTTCCCACACTTCTTTTTCTTTTTTGTCAGGAAGGTGCTGTCAATCACATGGCACCAGAGCTGGACCCATACCTGGGGGCCCTTTTGATGCCCGCTTCTAGGAAGCATTTGAAATATCTGAAGAAGTTTTTTCGTGTGTGTGATAACAGCATTACAAGTTTTATTGTAGATTTGCACGTGACCAAACTATTTTTTATCCGTGACCAAATTTTTCTAGAGATGTTCCATCTCTCCCAAAAAATGCATTGAAGATACATTGTACTTTTCAGTTTTCAAAGAACTTTTATATCAGCAATCCTACTTCACCAGCACAACTGTGATTGAAAATAAAAGAGGGCAAGTGTTATCATCTCTCTTTGACAGTTGAAAAGAGACAGAGACTTTAACATTTCCCCCAAGTCATACACTAGTAACGCAGAACTGGGATCTGGTTTGAAGATACTTTTGACTGTCAGGACTGGGCAGGGTTCTCCTGGCATCCAGTGGATGGAGGCCAGGGAAGCTGCTCAATACCTGATAATGCTCAGGGCACCCCCATCCCAACAATGATCTGGCCCCAAATATCACTAATGCTGAGGCTGAGAACCTCTGCCTTAGGGGTACATGTCAGCAGGGCTTGTCCATGGACAGTTCCCTGGGTGGGCAGCTGACTCCACTGACGGTTCCTCTAAGTGCCAGGTGGGTTCACTTGAGCTCCAGGTTATAGTCTGTCACTGGGACTGTTCACTTCACCTAAACAAGAACCTGCTAGGTGTTTTGCTGGTGGACTAATGTTGAGAGGCCAGGTAGTCAGTCTGGGGATCTGAGGATATGGTGAGGAGTGCACTTTAGTCCAAGGCTTGTGCCCCATCATGACTGTGGGTGATAGACCACTGTTCTTGTAGCTGTAGTCTGTGACCCCATCAGAGGCTGATATGTCCAGCTCTGTGCCACGTCTCCTGAACGGGGTGGACACTGCACCCCTAAAGCTCCCTCCTGCTTTCCCTACAGCTGTGGATTTTTGTGATTTATTCTTTTGTTATAATTTTGATCGGATCTTGGGAGTGAGAACGTTGTACATTCATCCATGAGAAAGCAAACCTCTCTTTGGTTCTGAGATTGGGTGCGGAAACAGATTAACAGTCACTAATAAATGGTGAGTATAATATAAAGGTTTCGAAAAGAACTTTGGGGTGTAGCAGAACTAATCCCTGATCCTGGCATCCCACCCCTGAGACGTGCTACATTTGGAAACCGAAGTATCCTCTGTGGGGCTCAGGTTCTCAGTCTGGGCATCATTGCAGTACCTTTTCATGTTGGCGTAAAGACCCAGTGAGAAATGAATGAGGGCCATCTGGTCTACCACGCACATCCAATAAAGGGCAGCTGTCCCCATTCACGTCATCATCGCTAACTACTTGGCTGATGGTATGGACATCATCACTCTAGTCTTGAAGGATGCTTAATCCAAGGGTGGGAAATAGACATTTCTCCAAATCGTGGTCTCATGACAAAGCCGTGAGCAAGGAGCTTTAAATCCACCTGGGACTTGTTTTGCAGACACCCTGGAATAAGCAAGTTATTCTGCTTTGGGAAGTGAAAGTTCAAGAGGGCTGAGCAGAAGAAATAACATTTAATTTGAGTCAACAATAAACAGGAATTTTTTGGGCAGAGAAGGGAAATGATGGGCAATGACATGGCTTCAGAAAGAGGGAACACATCAAGGAGATTTGACTGCACCCACTCGATCAGAGCTTCGGGAGAGGGGGAAATTCTGCCCCTACCCACATCTTATTTTGGGACATTTAGTAGTGTTTAGAGTTATTTTGTGTTATCATAACTTGGGGGAGTGCATTCAACCTCTAGTGGTGAAGGCCAATGATGCTGCTAAAATCCTGCAGTGCACAGAATAGCCCCAAGAACAGAGAATGATCAGGCCTCACATGTCAACAGTGTGAAGGTAGGAAACCCATCCCTTCCCACTGGGAAGCCCCAGAATATTTATTAGATCAGCCTACGTGATCCCAGCCTCCTCTTAAAGGCTCTTCTTTCTAAGCTAACGACTTTGTCTCCCTCTTATAAACTCTAAGAGAGGCACGACAGGCGGGAGCTCATTGGGGTCGGTGTCCTGGGCAGCTAAGGGCAGAAGCTCTCTCAGAGGTGGAGAAAGATGCAAGGAACTCCTGGGGAAGGAGGCCAGAACTGTCCTGAAACCAGGGGTGTCAGAGGGATGCAACCTCCAATCCCCAAAATAGGGATTCCACCTTCGGTTCTCATCTCCTCCCTGTCGGGCTCATTTCAGGACCTGACACCACATAAGAGCACATTTGATACCTTAATTTTTAAATTGGGGTAAAATACTTATAACACAGAATTTGCCATTTCAACCATTTTACAGTACACAATTCTGTAGCATTAACTACATTCATATTGGGCTACTGTAACCACACATAATTACAAACTTTTCTCATCACCCCCAGTACAACCCTGTACTCCTGGGGCAATTGAGCCCTATTCTTCCTTTTTGTCCATCCTACAATCACTGATCATTAAATATATATATAAATATTCATAGCAGCACTATTCACAGAAGCCAAAAACGGAGAAACAGCTTACTTGCCCCATCACCATGTGGATGGATGAACAAAACGTGGTCCATCTATACAGTGGAATATTATTCAGGTATAGAAGGAATGAAACAATGACCCATCTAAGACCTGGATGGACCTTGAAAACATAATGCTGAGTGAAAGGGGCCAGATGTAAAAGCCACATGTTGTGTGGTTCTATTTACATGAAATGTTCAGAAATAAGCAATTCCATAGATATACAAAGAAGACCGTAGGTTTACTACATTTTAACCTGTGCCTTGCCTAATTAAAAGATAGTTTAAAATAGTTAAGTGTTTGATAAAGACACATTGTAATCTCCTTAGATTAAAGTTATTTACTGGGCACAAATCACATGCGTGTGCTCAATTTGACTACATGGATTTGATGATCATGTGTATCACATACTCTGCTCTAAGAATAACATGTTTATTTCTCATCGCAACCACCAGATGTAGGTAGGAGGAAACCAAAGTAAGGAAAGGTGGAGCTTGCTCACGGCTACATTGTGGGCAGAAGAGAGATTGGAGCTCAGCTGTGTGGACACCCACTCTTTTGTTTGCTAGGCTGCATTGACCCAGAACTTGGGCAGGGAAATGAGTGGAATGTTATTGCTGACTCTTTCCTTGGAGTCTGGCAACCTTCTGACTCTGGTACTTCCATTAAAAACCCTAGAGAAAAATATCTGAGGGGTTCAAATGAGTCACAGATGCTCTCTGGTCCAAGGATGGTGTAAGAATGTCTGGTCCTAGGATGGGGTAGGCACATTTGGTCCTAGGATGGGGTAGGCACACGTGATCCAAGGATGGGGTAGGAACATATGGTCCCAGGATGGTATGGCACAGGCATGTCTGGTCCCAGGGTGGGGGTTGCTGTTCACATGACTTGTGGTAGCTGGAGGCATGAGCAGAACAGAATCTATAAGAAAAGAGAACAAAGGGAGAGTGGCAATGGTTGGAAGATAAGTGAAGGATCATTCCATTTTTGAAGGAAACACAGAGGGATGGTAAAAGATACAGTCTTGTCTTGGGAGTAAGCCAGTTCCTAGGTTTACATCTTGACTCTGCCATTTCAAAAGCTTCACTTTGACCAAGCTGCTTGACGTTACTGCACCCCAATATTCCTTTCAGTTATGCACAATGAAAATGGTAACTTCCTCTTTCAACTGCTGAATAGATAAACAAAGTGTAGCCCAAGCATATATGGAATATTCTATGATTAAAAGAAATGAACTCTCAAGCCATGAAAAGATGTGGAAGAGACTTAAATGCATGTTGTTCAATGAAAGAAGCCAATCTGAAAAGGATACATACTGTTTGGTTCCAACTATATGACATCGGAAAGAGGCAAAACTATGGAGACAATAAAGAGATCGGGTGTATGAATAGGTGGGGCACAGGGCATTTTAGGATAGTGAAACTGTTCTATCTGATACTGTAATGGTGGATAAATGACATTTTGCATTTGTCGATAGCCATAGAATGGTACACACAGTGAACTCGCGTGTAAACTTTGGACTTATGTTACTATAATGTACCAATACTGGTTCATCCATTGTAACAAATGGATCCCACTAATTGCGATAGTTTGGAAGCGGTTAGGGTCCCCAGGAAAGGCAATGTTCTTTTAACCTATCCCTGTGGGACACACCTATTATGGGTGGGACCTTTTGATTAGGTTATTTCAATCGATATGTGACCCAGCCCATTCAAGGTGGGTCATAATCCTTGCACTAGATTCTGTTCTGAGAGGATAAATGACAGAGGAAGCTCACACGGAAAAAAATTACAGAGATGCTAAGAGAGGACTCATAGAATTTCAGAGAAGAGGTCACTGGTACCAGGAGCTGAAAGCAATGAAATCCAGGAGCAAAAGGCCGGCAGACACTGGTCATGTATCTTGTTATCTGACCGAGGAACCCTCAATGGCAGCAGCCTTTCTTTAGAGAACATATTGTCTTCTTGATGCCATAATTTGGACATTTTCATACCTAGAACTATAAATTTGTAAGCAAATGAATCCCCGTTGTTAGAAACCTGTTCATTTCTGGTATATAGCATCTCAACAGCTTCAGCAAACTGAAACACTAAAATGAGACATTAATTCAATAATTGTGGGACAACGTGAATGAGGGTACTGGTAATTGATAGGAACTCTGGACATTCTAGAATTTTTTTTCTGTAAATCTTTAATAAACATATGAAAAATAAACTATAGGATCCAAAGTTTCATATCTTTTTATGTTTTACTATATCTTACAGGAATTTTGAAACAAAGAAAAGTAGAAAGAATATAACAAATGCTTATGTATATATCAACTCTATTTAACAGTTCTTGGTGTTTTGACATATTTGCTTCATCTTTTTTTTTGTTTTCTTTTGCTAAAAGCAAATGCATCTTCTTCTCTAGGTTGATTAGAGAATGAAATTAAAAGAGGCAGAGAGAGGGAGCTCAATGAATGCTAGAGGTCATCATTTTTCAGCAGCATCCCTTCTATGGTCCTAGGATGGTGGGAGCTGGTGAGCTTCCCCCATGCAGAGGCTGACCTCTCCTTGTCCTGCCCCCTCCCAGGCACAGACCCCATGCAGGGAGCCAATCACTCTGCAGGGCCTGAGTTCACCCTCGTTGGCTTCTCCACCTTCCCGTGGCAGCTGCTGCCCGCCTTCTTCTTGCTCTTCCTGCTGATGTACCTGGTCACGCTGCTGGGCAACCTGCTCATCATGGTGACCATCTGGAGTGAGCGCAGCCTCCACACGCCCATGTACCTCTTCCTCTGCACTCTGTCCATCTCCGAGGTCCTCTACACCTTCACCATCATCCCGCGCATGCTGGCCGACCTGCTGTCCTCACTGCGCTCCATCGCCTTCCTGGCCTGTGCCAGCCAGATGTTCTTCTCTTTCACGTTTGGCTTCACCCACTCCTTCCTGCTCACCATCATGGGCTATGACCGCTACGTGGCCATCTGCCATCCCCTGCGCTACCACGTGCTCATGAGCCCCCGAGGCTGTGTCTGCCTGGTGGCCTGGTCCTGGGCGGGAGGCTCAGTCATGGGGCTGGTGGTGACCATGTCCGTTTTCCACCTCACCTTCTGCAGGTCCCATGAGGTCCACCATTTTTTCTGCCACGTGCCCCCACTCCTGAAGTTGGCCTGTGGGGACAATGTGCCAGTCGTGGCCATGGTTGTGGGTCTGGTGTGTATCACAGCCCTGCTGGGCTGCTTCATCCTCATCCTCCTCTCCTATGCCTTCATCGTGACCACCATTGTGAGGATCCCGTCTGCTGAGAGTCGGCGTAAAGCCTTCTCCACCTGCGCATCCCACCTCACTGTGGTCATTGTGCACTACGGCTTCGCCTCTGTCATCTACCTCAAGCCCAATGGCCCCCGGTCCGTGGAAGGAGACACCTTCATGGGCACCACCTACACAGTCCTCACGCCCTTCCTTAGCCCCATCATCTTCAGCCTCAGGAACAAGGAGCTGAAGAATGCCATGAAGAAGACCTTCCTCAGCAAACCCCATCCTTCTAGTTCCTGAGCAGCCAGTGAGGTGGTGTTGGGGTTCCATGGAGGGATACCTGTCTCCTCATCTGTGCAATGGGGTAATGCCCATCTTGTGAGTTTGCTGTAGATATCCATGTGTGACCACACCATTTCATGGTAGGTGCTCAATGAGTGTTAAACATTTTCTTCCTTCTTCCTTCTTGGTTATGTGTCTTAATAATAATTAAAAATTTTTATAGCATCTTTATTGAGATATAATTCACATACCATATAATCCCTCCATTTAAAGTGTACAGTCAATTTTAGAACATTTCCATCACCCAAAAAAGGAATCCACATCCACTAACTGTCACCCATTCCTTCTTTCCCCAGACCCTGGCAACTGCTAATCTACTTTCTGTCTCTGTGAGTTTGGGTATTCTGGACATTTCATTTAAATGGAATCTTAGAATGTGTGATCTTTTGTGACTAGCTTCTTTCACTCAGCATAATGTTTTTTAGGTTCATTCTTGTAGCGTCTGTCAGAACTTCATTTCTTTAAAAAATTAAACATTGTAGAAAATAAATGTAACTCAAAATAATCTTAACCATTTTAAGTGGACAATTCTTTGACATTAAGTACGTTAATGTCACTTTTCCTTATTTCCAGATTATTTTCATCATCTTAAAGCAAAACTCCCTCATTTAGCAATAATTTCCCTCCTCAGTCCCCCCTCCCACTATCTTTGGTAACCACTCCTCTGCATTCTGTCTCTATAAATTTGCTTATTCTAAATATTTTACATAAGAGAAACCATGCAGTGTTTGTCATTTTGCTTTTGCTTATGTCACTCACAATGAGGTCTTCCGGGTTCATGCATGTTCTGGCATGGGCCAGCACTTCACTTGTTTTGATGAGACTGGTTAATATTCCATTGTACGGCTCTACCATAGCTGTTATCTACTCATCTGTTGATGAAAACTTGGGTTGCTTCCATCTTCCAGCAATTGTGAATAATGCTTCTAGGAGCATTGATGTGCAAATATCTGCTTTCAATACTTTGGGTATATATCTAGGAGTGGAATTGCCAGGTCTTATAGTCATTCTACGTTTAATTTTCTGAGGAATCACCAGACTGTTTACCACAGTGACTGCACCATCCCACAGTCCCACCAACAATGCATGAGGGTTTTTATTTCTCCACACCCTTGCCAACACTTGTTATTTCATTTTTTTTAAATGCTAGCCACCCTTGTGCTGTGAAGTGGTATCTCTGACAGTATCAAAATCTTGACAAACTGACTTCTGTGCACTTCTCTTGTATCCTGCAACTTTGCTGAATTCATTTGCTAGATCTATTGTGGATAATGCTGCTAGGAGCATTCAGGTGCAAGCATTGGTATGAATATATTTTCATTTCTCTTGGGTGTATATCTAGAAGTGGAATTGCTGACTCCAGTTTAGCCATTTGGGGAACTGGCAGACTGTTTTCCAAGGTGGCTGCACCATTTTTCCTTCCCACCAGCAGCATATAGGAGTTCCAATGCCTCTACATCCTCACCACCACTTATTATTATCTGTAAAATATAGTCATACCAGTGGGAGTAAAATGGTATTTCATTCTGATTTTAATTTGCATTTCCCTGATGCTTAATGATATTAAGCATCTTTTCATGGGCTATTGGCCATTTCTCTGTCTTCTTTGGGAGACTATCTGTTCATATTTTAATTGTGTTGTCTTATATTAGTGAGTTGTAAGAGCTCTTTGTATATTCTGGATATTAAACTTTATCATGAAAATGACTTTCACATACTTTCTCCTATTTTGTGTATTGTTTTTTCACATTCTTGATGGTGTCTTTGGAAGCACCTAAGTTTCAAATTATTGAGAAGTCCATTGCATCTATTTTTTCACTTCTTGTGTGTGTTTTTGATGTCATATCTAAGAAACAATTGCCTAATCCTAGGTAACAAGCATTAGACCTTTTTTTCTTTTAAGAAATTTACAATTTTAACTTTTACATTTGGAACTTTAATCCATTTTTAGTTCATTCTTGTACATGGTGTGAGGTAGGGGTCTAACCCTACTTTTGCCTGGGTTCATTGTGATTAAAATCTCCTTGAAAATGACTGTTTCTGTGAACTCCCATTGCTATGCATGTCTATGATTATATCATTGGAAGAGGTATTTATCACGCATATATGCCTGGGCATAAGAATTTTTTATTTTGAATGAGCAAATAGAAACATTATTCCTGGCCATTCCACTTATAGTAATAATGATGGTATAGCAATAGTAGAAGAAAAAGTAATTTTAACAATCAGAATCTATTGAGTACCTACTATGTTCAGTGCTTTTTAAACATCATCCCTTTAGTCCTAAAAATCTCTGAAGGGAAAAAAAAAGCAATTTGTATCAGCAAAGGGTTGTCATTTTTAGTCTCTAGCTGCCTTTAGAGGATAGTGAGCATTAGGACGAGAAATGTTTCTGATTTGGGCATTGCATATTAGGATAGGGGGAGCAGAGAGAGAAGGAAGGATGGTGAAAGGAAGAAAAACATTGCTCCATAAAGACAATGGAATATAAAGAGGCACGGCAAGAACCCAGAAAAGTGAAGAAGTGGTAGCTGGACCTGATAGGGCTGGAGGATTTACTTGGTGGGAAAAGGAAGGGACAGGAGAAACTCTTATTAGCAGTAGGTGCTGATGGGATCTTTAGGGGAAGAGAAAGAAGGTGATGGCTCAGAAATGCTCAATGGAAAGAGCATAGGTGTTACGGTAAATTATGTCTTACCTTCCCCATCTCTTTATGAAACTTATAGTAAAAAGTGATGTCATTACCTTGCTGAACTGAATTTATTTAGTGGATGCCTTGAAGTGGGCACTGGAGATATCACCCCTCATATTGGCTTACCCTGAAATGGAGTGAAAAAAAAAAGATGTGAAGGGCATCTTCCATGGGCAAAGTAGAATTCCCACAAATAATGACTTGGATTCTTCGTGCAAATACTTAAACAAATAAGAGGAAATACATGGATGGTATCCTCAATGTGCAGCTGCCAATGTCAGTTTCTCCCAACCGTTCTTAGGAAGGAACACAAATTACCGGAGCAATAGTCAACTCTCCACATAAATTGCAATGGAAGATTCAAACAGAATCTAGATTAAGAGGGTCAGGAGTCAAAGAGATTGCATGCCACTGATATTTAGAAAATACCAACCCAAATAGAAGTTTCCCCAAAGTGAGCAATTAGGGAAAAATGTATATTATGCATGAAAAGAGAACAAAATTTTAAAAATATAGACAAAAATCAAATTTTTGAACAAAAAGATTTATTCCAGGAAATGAAAGAAATATTCTATACAATTGACCAAGGAATTTTTTAAAAGAGTCTATGGAACAAGAAAGGAAACAATGCAATGTGATGAAAAATAGCTGATAGGACTAAGAAAGGAAATTGAAGAGAAAAGCAATGCAACTGCAGGCTTTAAAATCTGAATTAGACATAAAATTTGTCCAAAGAAAAAGGCAAATTTGACCACCTTTGACTTTGGATTCTGCAAGCAAAAATGAAAAGATAATGATGACCTGGGACAGCTTTACCATGCACATAAAAGGAATTCTGATTTTAAAAACCTTGGTTCTTTCTGATGAGGCTTATCCAACAGACAGTCAGAGGCTGGGGAAGCATGCTGGAGGGGTTACTTGGAAAAGCAGCCCATGCCGTGGCAAAATCCATCTGAGGCCAAATGTCTGCACAAGACTGAGGGCCAGCAAATGCTGAAAGGGAAGGTTGAAAAGAAAGTTGACGAGACAGTTTGAGGTAAATGGACAGTCAGCCAAGTCTGATGGATCTTTCACCCCCTGCTCCCTCCCACATCCCCAATTCTTTCCTCAAGTGGCTGGTGGGGGGCAGGGACGGCCGGGTCATCCCCCAACTTCCCACATCTGGCCATCACCAAGCACTCTTCCACTGCTGCGTCCACTCCAATCAGGCCCCCTGATCCCAACCACCCTTCCCAGAACATGACCGACATTAGGGAATGGGGCAAGATCCCTCAATAGTCCTCTCAGTGGCCTCACTCCACTGCACAAGCAGATCCTGGTATCAACAAATATTCAAGCGAGAACTTTTAAGTCTGCCATGGAGACAGCTCTGTGTGAACAGTGGTCTTTTCCGAGGGGATGGGCAATGATTGAAAGAACATGGGGTTCAGAGCCCTGAATCTGGAGTGTGGAGGCCCCCACTGGAGAGGTGTCCAGTGCACATATGTACCCATCCCAGAGTGGGAAAGTTCTGCTTTCTTCCTGAAGGGTAGGGTGCCCTGGAATGGGTTCACCCCCTCAAGAGGAGTCATCCCCTGTGATCCATTCTGGTTCCAGGGTGCTTGCTGAGATTTTACTGGCTTTAAAAATTTGAGGGGCATCCAGCATCTCCAAGCACAGACATTCAGCACCTCCAAGACCCAGCAGCTGCAGCTTTGTGGGCTCTTCAAATACACTTTGGTTGGCTACAAAGAGCCAGGAGTGCATGGGAGTTTGCATTCCCCTTGGAAGCAGCCCTTATGACTTCAGAGCACAAATACTCCTCTCCTGATTAAGGTGTGACCTTCAGCATCTCCAGAGCTTTCTCTGGGGCCTCAAGCCAAAGCCACCCTCTATGGGGTTTGGATTAATGGTACCCTCTCACTTTGCTTCCTTTCCTTCCTAGTCCCATTTCCATACTTCCTTACCAGTTTTCCTGGTTAGATAAAAAAAGTTTTATTCTTGAATAAGCTTTAGCCCAGATTGCAATGCACATCACATGCAACCTGCTAATGAGATTGCAAATGCAGAAAGGATTATCACCCCTTTTTGTGGTTAAACAGAGAGAGTCCGTTACCTACATGCTCTCAAGATAAATCGTAACCTGCCCTCATGTAAGAGAACATGACAGCACAGAATATTATACATCCTTCATGCCAGGTCATTGGTGTGGCCATCTGTGCCACTTTTATATGCCCTTATCTGAAAGAAAAGAAAACTTCTCTTATCTCCAGTACAAGCAAGTAATTACAGATTGAAGCAAGGTGGCTTCTTCCATGGTGTAGGGAGCTAAGGATGCTTTCTTCCTTGATGTTTACATTTCAAAGAGGTGGTGCCCACGTCTCAAGAAAAACATTCCTGACTGTAATGCTGGGAAGAGGCTTACTTAGCCTTTGAAAAAAATTTAATTATATCTCGAAGAGAGGGAGGAAAACTTTGGAAATACAAGTTTTCTCAAGGAAATATGCTCCAAAAAGGAAAACATCTCTTCCCCTTTTGGCAACAGGGAAAATGCAATCTTATTTTTCTTACTCTTGCACTGAGATGGAAATGTATGGCAACCAAAGAAGCAATCTTTTTTCCATCTCATTTCAGTGAGCATTGCTGCAGAGCCTTCACTGGGAGAGAAATATTCCCACACACTGGGTCCACTGGGGGCTCATTCCCAGACCTCTTTGGCAGAAATCTTATCATGTTTTTCCTTCCAAGTCACCTTCTGGTCAAAATGTTAATTAATTACTGCCAATAAATCAGTACAGATCTATATATTGGGCCACATGGACTTCCATGAAAATACTAGTTGAAATATTTAGTTGCTTTTGAATGAGATTTTAAAAGAACTATTTGAAAACACCTGTGGTTAAGTTAATGCCCGCTGGGAGGTATTCCCTCTCACTGCCCTGAATGACCCCTGCTTTACAAGGTTGTTGTAATGCTGTAGCTTCTGGATAAAGCCCGCTTCATGTTGGATCATCTGTTAACAAGACTCAGTGTTTTTGTCCTTATTCAACCAGTCATAGAGAATTCCCCATGAGGCCAAATGTGTGGGTTGAGGTAGAGATGGTGTTTTAGTGTCCCAGCTGCTAAAACAAATACTACCCATTGGGTTGGCTTAACAATGGGAGTTTATGAATTCATGGTTTCAGAAACCAGAAGACTTGCTTCCTTTCGTGGTTGGTATCTTCTGGCTGGCCAGTAATCTTTGAGTTCCTTGGCTTTTTTGTCCTATGGCAATGCACATGGCAGTAGCTTCTTTTTCTTCTGGGTTCTATTGACTTCCAGCTTCTGGCTGCTTACCCCTGGCTTCTCTTTCTAAGTCAAATTTCCTTTGCTTACAAGGACTTCAGCCCTATTGGATGAAGATCTGCCCTCATTCAGTTTGGGAACACCTTAACTAGTCACATCTTCAAAGGTCCTATTTACAAATGCATTCACACCCATGGGACCAGGTATTCAGACCTGAACATGCCTGTTACCCAGAACCTGATCCAGTCACCAACTGTCTGCCCTCTGGGTCCCAAAAAAGACATGTTCTTTCCACATACAATATACATTGATCCCATCACAACGCCATCTTTGTGAAGCTCTCTGCCACTTTATAACAGATTGCCTTTTCTCCAGTTTCCAACAAAATGGTCATCATTTCCCTTTTTAACATTTTTGATGGTGAAATATAACATATACAGAAAAAAGCAATACACTTCAAGATACATTGTAACCAATAGTACTAGAACAGATTTCAAAGTTTAGTATGGGTTACAACTCCACAATTTCAAGTTTTTCCTTCTAGCTGCTCCAAGACACTGGAGACTAAAAGAAACATCAATATAATGATTCAGCAGTTATACTCACTTGTTGAATCTTATCTTCTCTGCTTTAGCTTCTGCTTTTCTTTTGATCTTTCTCCCAATCTTTAAGAGTATTTGGACTATGAACAATCTAACTTTTTTCATGTTGGAAAGAGGTATTGACAATATGGGATAGAGGGATGGAACAAGCTGTTGTTCTTGGAAAGGCTGAACCACTCCGTAGCAGGACTTATCTGGCCTAGGAACCATCTGGAGATACTGTATTATTTCACCATTATGACCTTATAATGTAGAATATAGGAGACTTATATTCCCTTTATCATCTTGATGAAGTTCCCTTCTATTCCTATCCTTTGAAGTGTTTTCATCAAGAAAGGACATTGAATTTTGTCAAACGCCTTTTCTGCATCAATCAAGATGATCATGTGGTTTTTCTGCTTTGATTTGTTGATATGGTGTATTACATTAATTAATTTTGTTATGTTGAACCATCCTTACATACCTGGAATACATCCCACTTGGTCATGGTGCATAATTCTTTCAATGTGCTGCTGGATTCAATTTGCAAGTGTTTTGTTGAGGATTTTTGCATCTATAGTCATTAGAGAGATTTGTCTGTAGTTTTCTTTTCTTGTAGTATCTTTGTCTGGTTTTGGTATGAGGGTGATGTTGGTTTCATAGGATGAGTTAGGTAGCCTTCCCTCCACTTTAATTTTTTGAAGAGTTTGAGCAGGATTAGTACTAATTCTTTCTTGAGTGCTTGGTAGAATTCACATGTAAAGCCATCTGGTGTTGGACTTTTCCTTTTTGGGAACTTTTTGATGACTGATTCAATCTTTTTACTTGTGATTGGTTTGTTGAAGTCATTGATTTCTTCTCAAGTCCATATTTGGGTTGCTCCTGCCTTTCTAGGAGGCTGTCCATTTCACCTACGTTGTCTAGTTTATTAGCATATTGTTGCTTATAATATCCTCTCATTACCTCCTGTATTTCTGTGGTTTCAGTGGTTATGTCTCCTCTTCCATTTCTGATTCTATTTGTTTGCATCCTCTCTTTTTCTTTGTCAACCTAGGTAAGGGCATATTGATTTTATTGATTTTTTTCAAAGAACCAACTTCTGTTTTTTGTTGACTTTCTCAATTGTCTTCATGTTCACAATTTCATTTATTTCTGCTCTAATCTTTGTTATTTCTTCCCTTTTGTTTGCTTTGGGTTAGTTTGCTGTTCTTTCTCTAGTTCTTCCAAGCGAACAGTTAATTCCTTGATTTTTGCTCTTTCTCCTTTTGAAATATAGGCATTTAAGGCAATAAATTTCTCTCTTAGCACTGCCTTTGCTCTATCCATAAATTTTTATATGTTGCGTTTTCATTTTCCTCATGATATTTACTGATTTCTGTTGTAATTTCTCCCTTGACCCACTGGTTGTTTAAAAATGTGTTGTTTAGCCTCCATCTATTTGTGAATTTTCTGGGCTTCTGCTTGTTAATGATTTCCAATTTCATTCCTTTATGATCTGAGAAAGTGTTTTGTATGATTTCAATCTTTTTAAACTTATTGAAACTTGCTTTGTAACCCAGAATACGGTTTATCCTTGAGAATAATCCATGAGCACTTGAGAAAAAGGTGTATCCTGCTGTTGTGGGGTGTAATGTTCTGTAAATGTCTGTTAAGTCTAGTGTGTTTATTGTTTTATTCAAATTCCCTGTTTCTTTATTGATCCTCTGACTAGATGTTCTATCCATTGATGAGACCGGGGAATGTATTGTGGTAGAGGTGTCTATTTCTCCCTTCAGTGTTTGCTTCATGTAGTTTAGGGCACTCTGGCTCGTTACATAAATATTTATGATTGTTATGTCTTCCTGCTGAATCATTCCTTTAATTAATACATAATGCTCTTCTTTGTTTCTTTTAATTGTTTTACATTTGAAGTCTAATTTTTCACATATTAGTATAGCTACTCTTGCTCTTTTCTAATTGTTGTTTGCATGAAATATCTTTCCTCAACTTTTCACTTTCAACCTATTTTTGTCCTCGCATCTAAAATGAGTCTCCTGTAGATAACCTATAGATGGGAACTGTTTTTTTTTTTAATCCATTCTGCCAGTTGATGTCTTTTGATTAGGGAGTTAAACCTACTGACATTTAGTGTTATTACTATAAAGGCAGTACTTTCTTCTACCATTTTGCCTTTTGGATTTTACATGTCATACCTATTTTTTTTCTCTTTTTACCTTTACTGATAGTTTTCGTTTCTACACTCTTTTCCAGACCTCTCTCTCCTGGCTTTTCCTTTCTGCCTGTAGTGATTCCTTTAGTATTTCTTGCAGAGCCACTCTCCTGGTCACAAATTCTCTCAGTGATTTTTTGTCTAAAAATATCTTAATCTCCCCCTCATTTTTGTAGGACAATTTTGCCAGATATAGAAGTCTTGGTTGGCAATTTTTCTCTTTTAGGCTCTTAAATATATCATTCCACTTCCCTCTTGCCTTCATGGTTACTGCTGAGAAATCCACACATAGTCTTATTGGACTTCCCTTGTATGTGATAGGCTGCTTTTCTCTTGCTGCTTTCAAAATTCTTTCTCTTTGACATCTGACAATCTGATTAGCAAGTGTTTTGGAGAATGTCTATTTGGATCTATTCTGTTTGGGGTACACAGCACTTATGGATCTGTAATTTTATGTCTTTCATAAGAGATGGGAAATTTTCAGGGATTATTTCCTCCATTAGTCTTTCTCTTCCTTTTCCCTTCTCTTTTCCTTCTGGGACACTCACAACACATATATTCATGCACTCATGTTGTCATTCAATTCCCTGAGACCCTGCTCTTATTTTTCCATTCTGTTAACTATGGTTTCTATTGTGTGTCAGATTTCAGATGTCCAGTCCTCTAGTTCACGAATCCTTTCTTCTGCCTCTTTAAATCTATTGATGTAGGTTTCCATTGTTTTTTCATTCTTCTATTGTGCCTTTCATTCCCACAAGTCCTATGATTTGTTTTTTCAGCTTTCAATTTCTTCTTTTTGCTTGCCCAATGTTTTCTGTATATCCTCCCTCAACTCATTGATTTGATTTTTCATGAGATTTTTCATGTCTCTTCAAACATTCTGAATTAGTTGTTTCAACTCTTGTGTCTCATTTGAATTGTTGGTTCATTCCTTTGACTGGACCATATCTTCAGTTTTCCTAGCATGACACATTATTTTTTGCTGGCATCTAGGAATATGATTTCCTTAATTAGTTTATTCTGGAGGTTGTTTTCATCCTTTTACCTAGTATTTTCTTGCTGAATGGCTTTGTTCTCTATCTGTTCTTTGACATTCAGTTGAAGTTATTTATTTTGGTCCTGTAACAAAGGTTCTGTTTAACTTACCAGAATTCTTCAATTCTTGTTTTTCTGTTTCTTGTCCTGCTTATATGGAGACATTTTTTTTTTAGTAACCTGTCCTCATATATTATAGACCCCAGTCAGAGTTTCCCAGACCAGACTGGCCTCCTCTCAGGAGGAAAGAGTTGCCAGCATCAGTTTTCCCTGAAGGTGAGACCCAGCAGTTTATCAGACTTTCCTAAGAAGCCTCTAGACTCTGTGCTTTTCCTGTCCTGCCAAGCATGTGGAAACTGTCTGCCTGTGGCTTCCCACCAGCATAAACTTATGTGGTGTCTTTAATTTTAGCTGACTGTTCCTGCTGCGGGGAGTGGTTGAGACAGAGGTGAGGTACTAGGTTGGCATTAATTGCTTCAGTTTTCCTGTCCCTGGGGTCTGAATTCCTTGAAGGAGGGATTCCACTTGAACTGGGCCCTGCTTTTTTCTTGGGGAAGGTACAGCCTTTAAGGAATTAACTCCTTTCACCTGACTAGTTATTTTGCCTCTCAGACCAACTTAATTCCGCACTTGCCTGGGGCAGTGCTGGAGCCTAAGAAGGCTTCCAGTTCTATATAATGAGCTGTTAACACAGGGAAAATGGGGGGAAAAGGCTTTTCAGAGTGAGATCCTCAGTTCTCAGGTTTATCAACCATGATCCTAAGTTGGTGTGTTGCTCTATGTATCTCCAGGCGCTATGTGTCCCTTTTTCTTGGGGTCCAGCACTTTTCAAGTATTTTGTGCTGTCAGACTCAAAAAGTCTCTGGGTTTTTTTTATTTTGTTTTTTTTTTTCTCTCAGCCCCGCCCATTCATTGCCCAGGCAAAAACTCCTAGTAACTTTAGTGCTTCTTCCAGGTTTATCTGTGCTGAGGGCCTATTTTCAGTAGTCAGAATTTGTTAATTAATTGCAAAATTGGAGCTTTGTTTGCTAAACCCTTGCTACTAGTAAAGCCTGTTTCCTTTCCCTTCAGGAAACCAACCTGCCATGTCTACAGGGGAGGGGCACCAGCCTCTGTGGCTTGGGGGACTCACAGTTCTGTGTGGGGTCCCAGCCAGTCCACTGGTCCAGACTGATGTACGCTGTGTGTCTGGTCATTGATGTAGCCCCAACGGTTGTTCTCTTCCATTTATATTTACTAGTTGCTCTGGAGAACAAACTAAATTCCACACTTCACTGCCCCTCAAATCTTATTTCTTTTTAAGTCAGTGCAGGTAGCTCGTGCATTTCGAGGAATTTGTACATTTCATCGAAGTTTATATAATATGTTGGAGTATAGTTGTTAATAACATTCTCATGATTTTTTACAGTTTCTTCAGGGTCCCTGGTAATGACCCCCCTCTCATTTCTGCTTTTGTTTATTTGCCTCCTCTGTCTTCTTTTCTTTGTCAACCTCTCTAGGGGTCCATAGATTTTGATTTTCTCAAAGAACCAACTTCTGGTTTTATTTACTCTATTTTTTTTTGTCTTTAACTCATTTATTTCTGCTTTAATCTTTGTTATTTCTCCTCTATTTCCTTTTGTATTAGTTTACTATTCTCTCTGTAGTTCCTTCAGATGAGCAGTTAAGTCCTCAGTTTTTGCTTTTCCTTCTTTTTAAATTTAGGCATTTAGGGCAGTAAATCCCCCTCTCAACACGCCTTTGCCACATGCCATAAGTCCTGATAAATTATATTCTCATTTTCATTCATCTTCAGACAGTTACTGATTTTTCTAGCAATTTCTTCTTTGATCCACTGACAGCTTAAGAGTATGTTGTTTAATCTCCATGTATTTGTGAAACTTGTGATTATTTATTTCCAGCTTCATTTCATTGTGACAAAAGAAAGCACTTTGAATAATTCCAATCTCTTAAAATTTATAAAAACCTATTTTGTGCCCCAGCTAATGCTCTATCCTGGGAAACATTCCATGGGCACTAGAGAAGAATGTATATCCTGGTGTGTTGGGGTGTACCCATCCATACATATCTGTTAGGTCTAATTCATTTATTACATTGTTTAAGTTATTTATGTCCTTGTAGATCCTCTGTCTTGTGGTTCTATCTGTAGAAAAGAGTGGTGTGTTGAAGTCTACAACTATTTTTATTGAAACAACAACTGCTCCTTTCAGTTTTGCCAATGTTTGCTCATGTATTTTGGAGCGTCTTGATTAGAAGCTTGCGTATTTGTGATTGTTCTTTCTAATTGGTGAATTGTGACTTTTACTAATATGTAGTCTTCTTTTTTGTATCTTATGATATCTTTACATTTAAAGTCTATTTTGTCTGATATTATTATAGCTACTGCTGCTTTCTTTTGGTTACAGCTTGCATGGAACATCTTTTTCCATGCTTTCACTTTCAATCTATTTGTATCCTTGGATCTAAGATGAGTCTCTTGTAATCAGCATATAAATGAGTTATATTTCTAAATCCACTCTTTCAAACTATATCTTTTATTTGGTAAGTTTATTCCATTAACCATCAAAACTTTAATTTAATAGGCATTTTTTACTCTACCATCCTATCATTTAATTTTTATTTGTCATATCTATATATTCTTTTCCCTCTCTGTCTTCTTATCCTTTAAGTTACCCTTACTGGTGCTCTTCAATTCTGTGCCCTCCTCCAGACCTCCCTCTTTTGTCTTTTGTTTTCAGCTGATCGAATGCCCTTTAGTTTTTCCTACAGGGCAGGTCTCTTTTTGACAAGTTCTCTCAGTCTTTGTGAAAATTTTAATCTCCCACTCCCTTTTGAAGGACACTTAGCTGGATAAAGAACTCTTGGATGGAAGTCTTTCTCTTTCAGAATCTTAAATATACCATACCACTGCTTTCTCACCTTCATGTTCACTATTGACTAGTCTGAACTCAGTCTTATGTGGCTTCTCTTGTATGTGGTTAGTGGCTTTTCTCTTGCTGCTTTCAGGACTTTCTACCTCTTTTCAACATTTGACAACCTGATTAGTATGTGTCTTGGAGTAGGCCTATTTCGATTTATTCTATTTGGGGTTCGTTGGGTTTCTTTCATTTGCACAGTTATTACTTTTATGAGGGTTGGGAAGTTTTCCCCCATTATCTTCTCAACTAATTTTTCTACACCTTAACTCTTCTTTTCTCCTTCTGGGACACCAGTGATTCTTATATTTGTGTACTTCATGTTGTCCATCATCTCCCAGAGATCCAATTCCAATTTTTCCATCTTTTTTGCCATTTGTTCCTTTGTTCATTCTAATTCAATTGTCCTGTCTTCTAGTTCACTTATATTTTCTTCTGCCTCTTCAAATCTGCTATTGTGTATCTCTAGTATATATTTTAATTTGGTCTACAGTATCTTTCCTCTCTGTGAGTTCTGCTATTTTTCTGTTTATTTTTTCAAATTCTTCTTGATGCTCTTTTAGTGTCTTCTTGATATCCTTCATGTCATTAGCCAGTCCATTGAATTTGTTGTGGAGAGTTGTATGAACATTTTGGATTAGTTTTTCCAAATTCTGTGTCTCCTCTGGTGCTTTAATTTGGTCATTTGGCTGGGCCATATCTGCCTGCATCTTCCTGTGGTTTGTGACTTTCATTTGGCTTTCAGGCATTTGATTATCTTGATAGGGTTATTTTGAAAGTTGTTTGCCCTCAGTCATCTAAGGTTTTGTATTTGATGAGGTTTGTGTTGAAGATCTCCTTTTGCATTTGGTTTGTCAGTAATTCCCTGCCAAATCAAAGCACAGACCTCATATAAGGGATGTAATTCTTAACTTGAGTATCTGTTTAAAGTTAGGCTTATAGGCAGTTTGCCAGACATCACTTTCTTCTTCTTCCAAGTAGATGTTGCTCTTTGGCCTCCTTTTCCCTTCAGACCTGCCTCCCCCAGAATATGGCAGCTGACTAAGCTAGATGGAGACCCGGTTCAATTTCAGCCAGATCTGTTGGTCCTTAGGCCCAGTGGAATTCCACCCAGGTTTGCTGGTCCCAGTATCTGCTGAGAGCTGCCAACGCAGGTCTGGGGAGTGGCAGTGTGCACCTTAGGGAGATTCTGCTCAAGGGCCTGATGGGTCTGGTGGCCACCAGGCTCCTGCTTGGAATGACCCTGGTCTATGGAACTTGCTGGTATTTTAAACCCCTACCCGAAGCCAATACGAAATGCCCTCTAGCTTGGTGTGACACAGGTCATGGGCCTGGGCTCAGAGCCCTACCCAGGGCAGGGACTATGGTGTGGGGCTTGCTTCCTCATCCCTGTCTCTCCATCTATTCACCCCTAAGGGCTCCAGACCTGTGTAGGAAAAGGGGAATGGAAGGCACTGTACACTAGTTGGATGGCCTCTGTGCATAGGGAAAGCTAGTCTGCTGGCTTCTGGGTTCCCCACAGGACTTCTTGACTGTAGATGTGCAGGGGAAGATTTCCCAAGCTGGCTTCTGGAGCAGGCAGAAGTGTAGGGTGCTCTGCTACTGCAGTACATGCACGTTCCTCTGTGTCACCTCTTCTCCCCAGTGGAGTCACGGCTGAGCACACGCACCCCATTCTCTTCATCCCAACTCCTCCACATGTCACCCAGGCCCCCCCTGTATAATGTAGAAGACTCACATCCTGGAACTGCTGCTCCAGTCACTTTTTTGTCACTTCTCTAGAAGTTCCATGGAGCCGGGGTGAGCTCAGCCTATACTATTCCACCGTCTTCCCGGAAGTCTCTTTATCATTTCTTTCTATGTCCTCATTGGAAGTACCTTTAGCACGCATATTTCTACTGGCAGTCCTTTCAAAGTAAATTATGCTTTAGCTATTAAGTGCCTCACAATTATTCCAGTCTCTAACCATTACTCAATTCCAAAGTGGTTTCCTCATTTTTAGGTATTTGTCACAGCACCACCCTATTTTCAAGCACCAAAAACTTGTTTTAGTTTCTGGGCTGCTAAAATAAACAGCACACCATGGGTTGGCTTAACAGCAGGAATTGATCGGTTCACAATCTCAGAAGCTAGAAGGTTTACTTCTTTCCATGGTCAGTCTCTTCTGACTGGCTGCCAATCTCTGAGGTTCCTTGGCTTTTCCATCCTATGGTGATGCTCGTGGAGGTGTCTTTTCCTTTTTCCTCTGGATTACGTTGACTTCCAGTTTCTTGCCTCTCCCTATGGCTTCCCTTCCTATATACGATTTCCTTTGGTTTTGAGGACTTCAACCATACTGGATGAAGACACACCCTTATTCAATTTGGGCACAATTTATGGATAATAGCATCTTCAACGGTCCTATTTACAAATGGGTTCACACGCACAGGGCTAGATATTGGGGCATGAACAAGACTTTTATTTTTTAATTTATTTATTAATTAAAAAATTAACAAACCAAATAAAACATCAACATATATAATCAGTAATTCACAATATCATCGCTTAGTTTCATATTCATCATTTCTTAGAACATTTGCATTAATTCAGAAAAGGAAATAAAAAGACAATGGAAAAAGAAATAAAATGAACACAGAAAAGAAAAAAAAGATTATACCTACCATACCCCTTACCCCTCGCTTTCATTGATCACTAGCATTTTAAACTAAATTTATTTTAGCATTTGTTCCCCCTATTATTTATTTTTATTCTATATGTTCTACTCACTTATTGACAAGGTAGATAAAAGGAGCATCAGACACAAGGTTTCCACAATCACACAGTCACATTGTGAAAGCTATATCATTATTTAATCATCCTCAAGAAACATGGCTACTGGAACACAGCTCTACATTTTCAGGCAGTTCCCTCCAGCCTCTCCATTACATCTTGAATAACAAGATGATATCTATTTAATGCATAAGAATAATCTCCAGGATAACCTCTTGACTCTGTTTGGAATCTCTCAGCCATTGCCACTTTGTCTCATTTCACTCTTCCCCCTTTTGGTCGAGAAGGTTTTCTCAATCCCTTGATGCTGAGTCTCAGCTCACTCTAGGATCTCTGTCCCACATTGCCAGGAAGGACCACACCGCTGGGAGT
>PVIY010039896.1:0-22785 GCA_004026745.1 Myrmecophaga tridactyla
ACCATGTTAAAGGTAAAATCAGAGGTTTATAATACAGATTATAGGGGAACTAGAGATACCTAGAAGCTAGAGATGGGTGGACGGTTAGCTAATGAGGTTGAACTTCAATATAAGGGAATAGATAGAAGTGAAGGTGGTTCTCTAGTGGGTCTATAAGTAATATTACCATATTGAAGATTGAAAGGAGTTGTATAGACCTATGTGTCCCACTGAGTAACACTAGAAATATAAATTAGTCCTTGAAGAACTACTTCAAAGGTATGATTTGTGTACAAAGAGTGTTTAAGTTCAGGGCACAGGGGGAAAACTGCAATTGCATGCTATGGGCTAATTTTAACAGGAAACCATCAGCACTACCACAGCAACAGCAGAGGTAAATAATGGGGGTAGGGACAACAGTTAAGAGGAGGTTTAGATTTTCTATGTGGTGAGGGTGTGTTTATTGGTTATCTTTCTCTTTGGAAACATGAAATTATCTAAAATTGAGAGTGTTGATGGACTGTGGATTTGGGCATTATACATGATGCCTAATGAATGCAGGTGGCTAAAGGATGCACTGATTGAGAAGGAGATTGGCAAACAGTGATGCATACATATGATCAGATATTGTGCTGCTACAAAAAGGAATGAAGTTGTGAGGCATGAAATGATGTGAATGAACCGGTGGGACATTTGATGAGACAAAATAAGCCAGAAATGAAAGAACAATTATTGTATGGCCTTCTTTAGAAAACACTTATAAGAAAACAGGGGCCTAGATTGTTAGCTCTTATAGCAGACACATTTAATCTGGAGTGGAAATTATTATTTCTGGATTTTGAGAGCCAATTTTATATATCCATATAAGCTGGTATTTAGAGATAAGAACAAAGCCAACCAGGTCAGGGTTAAAGTAATTCAGAACACAGGGGTAAGGAAGAATTCTCTATATTTTAGAACTACACATACGCTTTGAGAACAAAGGAAGAAAGGTTTATTTGGTCTGGAATAAATTTTCTGTAGCACATAACCTAACTCAACCTATCTGGATAGGTCATTTGAACAATTGAAACACAAGGAACCAGAATAAGAAGAGGGCCTTTAATCCTGTATAGCTTAATATATTGCCTGGATACATCCTGGAATATATTAAGCAGATAATAAAAAAGTATTGGCAAAGTCCTTTGAGGGATGGGAGAAAAAATACCCTTGATACTGTGTCAAACTTTAGGGACACCAAAATCAACAGGCCATACCCTTGATCTTGAGGCTTACTCTTGTGAAGCTTATGTAGTAGTGGAGAAGCTTAGCCTACCTATACGTATGCGTAAGAGTTACTTCTGGGGAACCTCTGTTGTTGCTCAGATGTGGCCTCTCTCTCTCTAAGCCCAACTCTGCAAGTGAAAACATTGCCCTCCCCCCTACGTGGGACATGGCAGCCAGGGGTGAAAGTCTCCCTGGCAATGTGGGAGATGACTCCCAGGGATGAATCTGGCCCAGGCACCATGGAATCAACAATTCCATCCTTACCAAAAGGGGGAAAAGAAGTGTAACTAATAAAGTATCAGTGGCAGAGAGAGTTCAAATAGAGTTGAGAAGCTACTCTGGAGGTCACTCTTTTTTCTTTTTTTTAAGATTATACCATCTCAGTCTTTATTGTCTATCTTTCCTTCTGATTTCATTTGTGCCCCCTCTGGAAGTCACTCTTATGTAAGCTTTAGCTAGACATTGCTACCTATCATAACTTGCCAACCACCAACCAAAACCATTCCAGTGAATCCTAAAGAACACCTAGGCCGACATATAAGAGTCTACAAAGATTCCAGCCACTAGGGTAACTTTCCAGAAACCTATAACTTCCAGATGGGTCCCTGGACCAGATAAGTCCTGAAACCTAGAGGGCCCAGCCTCTCCAGAACGTCAGCTAGTTCCATCTCTGTATCCCATATTTTGACAGCACCTTCCAACATGAAAAAGATAGGCTGGTCATAGCTCAAATACCCCTAAAGAGTGGAATAAAAAGATCAAAGGTTATGGTGGGGTTATATAGAGAAGATAGGATTTAACAAATGAATATGACTGCTGAATTATTAAATTGATTTCTCTGTTAGTCTCCAGTATCTAATAGCAGCTAGAAGTAAAAACCTAAAGTTGTGGAGTTGTAGCCCATGCCAAACTCTGAAATCTGTTCTACAACTAATTGTTGTGCTATGCTTTGAAATTTATTGCTTTTTTGTATATATGTTATTTTTCACAAAAAAGAAAAAAAGGTCTATTGTGATGATAAAAAATATTCATTCCTTCTAGGCTCCTATATTCTGGAGCAGCTAGAAAAAAAAACCTGAGAGGATCGTATGGTAGCCCGTGACAAACTCTGGGATCCGTCCCATAAGTACTTGTTGTAGAGTGCTTTGAAAACTATTGCTTTTTTTCTTTATTTGCTTTGTAGATATGTTATATTATACAATAAAAAAGTGTTTTTTTAAAAAAAGGAGCATGAAAAATGTCTGGAATAAAAGAAGAAATGGCTCCCCCCCCCCAATACACTAGCAATACACAACAGCAGATTTCAAGAAGCAGGAGAAAGAATCAGCAAACTAGAAGGCAGAGTATCTGATTTCGAACAGACAAATTCATAGATGAAGAAAAGGATGGAAAAATTTGAGTAATGAAATTACTATCAGGGAAATGATTGACAACACAAAGCACACAAACATATGTATCACAGGTGTCCCAAAGGGAGAAAAGAAGGGAAAAGGGCCAGGAGGGATATCTGAGGAAATAATGGCTAAAAATTTCCCAAATTGTATAAAAGATGTAAATATCCCATCCCAAGAAGCCCAGTGTACTTGGAACACAATAAATCGATCCACTCTAAGTCCATACTAATCATATTGTTGAATGCCAAAGAGAAAAGAAAATTCTGAAAGCAGCAAGAGAAAAGCAATTCACCACATACAAGGGAAACCAAGGAAGACTAAGTGCTGTTTTCTAATCAGAAACCACAGAGGTGAAAAGGCAATGGTATAATATGTTTAAGATACTGAAAGAGGAAACTTGCCAGCCAAGAATTCTTTATCCAGAAAAACTTCCCTACAAAATGAAGGAGAGTGGAATGCTCCCCTTCCATCCGGGTTCAATTCCCGGATCATGCATCCCCCCACTCCACCCACCCACCCCCCAAAAAAGTGAAAGATAAGGGAGAGTTAAAAATATTCACAGAATAAACAGAAGTTGATAAGAGTTTATTATCAAGAGACCTGCTCTACAAGAAATACTAAAGGGAGTTCTGCTGGCTGAAAAGAAAAGACAGGAGAGAGAGTTTAGAGCAAAGTATAGAAAAGAAGATTATCAGTAAGGGTAACTAAACAATAAAAAGAGAGAGAAAATAGATCTGATAAATAAAAGCCAAAGGATAAAATGTTGAAGTAAGTACTGCCTTTACAGTAATAACATTGAATGTTAATGGGTTAAATTCCACAATCAAAAGACAAAGGCTGACAGAATGGATAAAAAAAAAATGATCCATTTATATGCTGTTTATAAGAGACTCATGTTAAACCACAGGATATAAACAGGTTAAAAGTGAAAGCTGGAGGGCGGTGCAATGGTGGGTCAGTGGCAGAATTCTCACCTGCCATACCAGAGACCTGGGTTTGATTGCTGGTGCCTGCCTATGCAAAAAAAAAAAAAAAAAAGTGCAAGGATGGAAAAAGATATTCTACATAAGCAGTACAAGAAAAAAGCTGGGGTAGCCGCACTAATATCAGGCAAAATAGACTTTAAATGCAAAGCTGTTATAAAAGACAAGGGACATTATATATTAATAAAAATGGCAACTCATGGAGAAGAAATAGCAATAGTAAATATTTATGTACCTAATCAAGATGCCCCAAAGTATATGAGGCAAACACTGGCAACAGTGAAGGGAGTACTAGACGATTTTAACAATAACAGTGGGAGATTTTAACACACCCTTCTTTTCAATGGATAGAACATCTAAACAGAGGGTCAATAAAGAATTGGAGAATTAAGTAATATGATAAATGAACCAGACCTAGCTGACATGTATAGAACAATGCACACCCAAACAATAGGATATACATTCTTCTCAAGTGATCATGGATCATTCTCCAGGATAGACCACATACTGGGGCAAAAACAAACAAACAAAAAAACAGGTTTTAATAAATTTTAAAAGATTGAAATTATACAAAGCACAGTGACCATAATGGAATGAAGTTGGAAATCAATACCATCCAGAGAACTGGATAATTCACAAATATATGGAGGTTAAACAACACACTCTTAAATAAACAGGGGTCAAAGAAGAAATTGCAAGAGCAATCAGTAAATATTTCAAGATGAATGAAAATGAGAACACAACATATCAAAACTTTTGGTATGCAATGAAGGCATGCTGAGAAATGTATAGCCCTGATGCCTACGTTAAAAAGGAAGAAAGAGCTAAAATCAAAGACCTAACTGCACACCTGCAGAAACAAGAGAAAGAACAACAAATTATTCCCAAAGCAAGCAGAAGGAAAGAAATAAAGATTAGACCAGAAATCAATGAGATGGAGAAGAAAAAGCAAGGGAGAGAATCAATAAAACCAAAAGTTGGTTCTTCGAGAAATCAATAACATTGACAAATCTGATTGACAAAGAAAAAAAGAAGATGCAAATAAAGGAAATCAGAAATGAAAGAGGAGTCATTACTACCCATTCAATAGAAATAAAGAACATCGTAAGAGGATACTATGAACAACTGCAGGCCAACAAAGACAACTTAGATGAAATGGGGAATTTCCTAAATACAGGACAACTTACAATAACTCAAGAAGAAATAGAAGAGCTCAACACACCAATCACAAGTAGAGAATGTGAATCAAGAACCTACCAACAAAGAAAAGCCCAGGACCAGATGACTTCTCTGGTGAATTTTACCAATCATTCCAAGTAGAATTCATACAAATACTGCTCAAATTCTTCCAAAAAATTGAAGAGGGGACACTACCTAACTCATTCTATGAAGCCAATATCACCCTAATAATAAAGCCTGAAAAAGATACTATAAGAAAACAAAATTAAAGACCAATCTCTCTAATGAATATAGATGCAGAAATCCTCAACAACATACTTACAAATCAAATCCAACAGCACATTAAAAGAATTATTCACCATGATCAAGGATGTTTTATTTCAAGTAGACAAGGGTGGTTCAACACAAGAAAATAAATTGATGTAGTACACAACAATAAATCAAAAGGGAAAAAACCACATGATCATCTCCATTGACATATAAAGGGTATTGGACAAAATTCAGCATCCTTTCTTAATATAAACATTTCAAGGGGGTGCAAGAATAGTTCAGTGGTAGAATTCTTGCCTGCTATGCAGGAGACCTGGGTTCGAGTCCCCCCCCAAAAAACAAACAAGCAAAACAAACAAACAAAACACAACAAACAAAAATTCAACAAATGGTGCTGCAGTAACGGGATATTCACATGGAAAAAGAATGAAATGTGACCCTGCCATACAGCATACAAAACAAAACATTTAGAAAGACAGGAATCAAAGGAAACTTCCTCAACATGATTGTGCTGGTTTGAAAGGAAGTATGTCCCCTAGAAAAGCCATGTTTTGATCAAAATCCCATTTCATAAAGGTGGAGTAGTCCCTATTCAATACTGTATGTTTGAAACTGTAATCAGATCATCTCCCTGGATGATGTAATTTAGTCAAGAGTGGCTGTTAAGGGTGGCTGCCGTGGCTCAGCAGGCAGAGCTCCGACCTGCTGTGCTGGAGGTCTGGAGTTCGATCCCTGGTGCCTCCTGCCCATATGCAAATTAAAAAAAAAAAAAGAGTGGCTGTTAAACTGGATTAGGTGACGATATGTCTCTACCCGTTTGGGTGGGTCTTGATTGGTTTATTGGAGTCCTGTAAAAGAGGAAGCATTTTGGAGACTGAGAGATTCGGAGAGAGCAGAGAATGCTGCAACAGCACGAAGCAGAGAGTCCATCAACCAGTGACCTTTGGAGATGAAGAAGGAAAACACCTCCCAGGGACCTTCATGAAAGCTGGGTTCAGGAAGCCAGGAGAATAAGCTAGCAGATGATGCCATGTTTGCCATGTGCCTTTCCAGATGAGAAAGAAACCCTGACTGTGTTCACCACGTGCCCTTCCACTTGAGAGAGAAACTCTGAACTTCATTGGCCTTCTTGAACCAGGGTATTTTTCCCTGGATGCCTTTGATTGGACATTTCTATAGACTTGTTTTAATTGAGACATTTTCATTTTCTCGGCCTTAGAACTGTGAACTAGCAACTCATTAAATTCCCCTTTTTAAAAGCCATTCTGATTCTGGTGTATTGCATTCTGGCAGCTAGCAAACTAGAACAATGATAAAGGGCAAACAGGAAAACCTCAGTTAACATCCCACTCAATGGCAACAGAATGCAAGCTTTCCCTTGAAGATTGGGAACAAGGCAAGAACGTACAATGTCACGTGTGATATTCAACACTGTGCTAGAAAGTCTAGCTAGAGCAATCAGGCAAAAAACAAAAAAAAGACATCAAAACTGAAAAAGAGAAAGTAAAATGTACACTATTAGCAGATGGCATGTTCTTATATTTAGGAAGTCCCGGAATAAAGCAGGGAATGCAAGAGTAGTTCAGTGAAGAATTCTCGCCTACCATGTGGGAGACCCAGGTTCAATTCCTGGTCCATGCACTTCCCCCAACAAACAAATAAACAAAAAGCAAACAAACAGGGCTTCGGGGAAGATGGCAGACCAGAGTGGAGTGAGTTCACTCCTGCTCCATGAAACAGGATAGAAGACGGGGAGAAAATGCCGAGGACTACAGACAGGTCCCAGAGTGTGAGTAGTCTAGGAGGGTCTTTAGGCAGTTGTGGCAGGGAGGAGTATCGGGGGAGAGCGAGTGGGTCTGGCGAGGGGGATCCCCACCGGGTGGGCTGCAGTGCACCTGGGAGGTGCTATAGGAGGAAACTGACCCTCCTCAGGGCTGGGGAAACCTCCCCACATGGTTGCAGGGGTCAGCGCCTGCCGGGAGCCCAGAGGTTGACCATCGTCCACCATGGGTGGGGGGAGGGCTCACCCTAAAGGAAAAGCTGGCCAGCAGTCAAGGTGTCTGGCAGGCCTGCCAGCGCTGTAGATCAGCTGATCCCCAAGTGCTGTTAGCTCCCTGGTACTCCCGCTGGTCAGCTGCCCTGGCTGAGCAGCACCCCCAGCTGACCAGCCCCCCGGCACAGCAGCACCCCCCCCACACACACACACAGAGTGGAGCAGCCCCCTTGCTGAGCACGTGGACCTCCAGTCCCTCTAGCCAGGAGGGGCGGGGCTGAGGGAGGAGACTCTGGCAGGCCATCTTCTGGCCAGATGCGGTAAGTACAGGTCAGCTGCATCAGAAAGGGAGGGGAGAGCTTGAGGGAGGAGGGGCCTTGCGGTCGCCACCTGCTGGGATAAAGGGGTAAGTGCAGGCAAGCTAACTCCCTATCTGCCTAAGTCTTTATTTTCATTTTTACTTCATTAAAAAAATTTTTCTTCTCAATATTCCTTTTTTATTTTCCCCCTTTTAAAACATACTCTTTCTATACATTTTTATTAGTAATATAATTGTCTTTTTCATTATTTAAAAAATTTTTATAGATATTTTATATTTTACTCATTTTCTATATTTTATTTCACATATTATTTTTCATTTATTTTTATCATTACTATCATTATTTTTCTCATAAATTTTCTCTCCCTCTGATGGGCAGCAGCCTGACTTCACTCCCAGTATGTCCTGGGGTGAATCCTTTTGATTTTGGTGCATACTACCATCAAGGTATATTTTGTGGTGGTTCTTGTTTTTGCATTTCATATTTTTATTATGTTATTATTTTTATCTATTTTTTCCTTTATTTTCTTTTCTCATTCTTTTGTGCGTGTGTGTGTGTGCATAGGCTAGGAGTCCACCTTGGGTCTCCGGCGTGGTAGTCAGCCATTCTGCTCCTGGAATACCTGCGCATTATCCCCTACATGAGATCTGGACCTTGGTTTGACAGAGAATAACCGACAAAGTACACAAGGAAACATTCAGCAAAAACTAAGTAAATACAAAACTTTAGAAAAGTGAAGGAAACCAACTTGCATAACAACCATATCAAGATAATCAAATGCCCAGAACACAACAGAAAATCACAAAACACACAAAGATCCAAGCAGAAATGGGCCAGCCAAATGACAAAATCAAAATTCCAGAGGGGACACAGAATACGGAACAACTGCTCAAGGATAGTTATGAAGAAATAAAGGATATCAGGGAGGCATTTGAAGAGCATAAAGAAGAATTTAAGAGGTTAAATAGAAAAATGGCAGATTTCACAGAAATGAAAAATAGAGTAGACCAAATAAAAAAATATATGGGAGACACATGATAGCAGATTTGAAGAAGCAGAAGGAAGAATAAGTGAGCTAGAAGATAGAACAATAGAACTAGAGTGCACAAAACAACAAATGGCAAGGAAGATGGAAAAAAATACAACTAGATTTTAGGGAAATAATTGGGAAAGTTAGTTGAAGATATAATCAGAGAAAACTTCCCAACCCTTATAAAAGACCAGAATATGTACATCAAAGAGGCCCAGCAAATTCCAAATAGAATAAATCCAAACAAGCCCGCTCCAAGACACATACTAACCAGACTGTGAGGTGTTGAAGAGAAACAAAGTCTTGAAAGCAGTACGAGAAAAGCAATCTACTACATAGAAGGAAAAACACATAAGACTGACTTCAGACTACTAAAGAGGCACCATGGGAGCAAGAAGGCAGTGGTATGATATTTTTAAGATCCTGAATGCGAAAGACTTTCAACCAAGAATTTTTTATCCAGCCAAATTATCCTTGAAAATTGAGGGAGAAATTAAAATCTTCAAAGATAAAGAAAGATTGAGAGAACCAATCAACAACAGACCAGCCCTACAAGAAATACTAAAGGGAGCCCTGTCAGCTGATAAAAAGAGGAGAGGAAGGTCTGGAGGAGGGCACAGAATTGAAGAATATGAGTAAAGGTAACTTATAGGAAAAGAGAGAAAGAAGGGAAATAATATACAGATCTGACAAAAACTTAAGGACAGGGCCGCAGTGGCTCAGCAGGCAGAGTTCTCGCCTGCCATGCTGGAGACCTGGGTTCATTTCCCGCTGCCTGCCCATGCAAAAAAAACAAACTAAACTAAACTAAACTAAAGGACAAGATGGTAGAATTAAGAACTGCTTTTACAGTAATTACTTTAAATGTTAAATGTTTATGGACTAAACTCACCAATTAAGACACAGACTGACAGAGTGGATCAAAAAACAATCCATCTATATGCTGTTTACAAGAGATGCATCTTAGACTCAAGGACACAGTTAGATTGAAAGTGAAGGATGGAAAAAGATCTTCTATGCAAGCAGTAACCAAAAGAAGGCAGAAGTAACTATACTAATATCTGACAAAATAGACTTTAAATGTAAAGACATCATAAGAGATATTAATAATACATATTATTAATATTAATACATATTAATAAAAGTGGCAATTCACCGGGAAGAAGTAACAATCATAGATGTGTACACTCCCAATCAAGAAGTTTCAAAGTACATGAGACACATATTGGAAGAACTGAAGGGAGCTATAAACATATCAGCAAAAATAGTTGGAGACTTCAATACACCATTTTCTGCTATAGATAGAACAACCACACAGAGAATCAACAAGGAAATAGAGAACCTAAACAATAAGATAAATGAATTAGATCTAAAAGGCATATATAGATCATTACATCCCCAAACACTAGGATACACATTCTTCTCTAGTGCACATGGAATGTTCTCCAGGATAGAGCATATATTGGTACATAAACTGAGTCTTCATAAATTTAACAAGATTGAAATTATTCAAAGTACTTTCTCTAATCACAATGGAATAAAGTTGGAAATTAAAAATCACCAAAGAATCAGAGCTTTCACAAATATATGGAGACTAAACAACACACTCTTTTTAAAAATTTTTTAATTTTAAAAAATTTTATCAATAGAACCAATCAACATACAATATGAACATTCTTTTTTATCACATGGTTGTATATTCATCATCATGATCATTTCTTAGAACATTTGCATCAATTCAGAAAAAGAAATAAAACGAAAATAGAAAAAATTCATATATACCATACCCCTTACCCCTCCCTTTCATTGACCACTAGCATTTCAATCTACTACATTTATTTTAACGTTTTAAATAACATACTCTTAATCAGTGGGTCAAGGTAGAATTTGCTAGAGAAATCAGTAAATATCTGGAGATGAATGATATTGAGAATACAACATATCAAAACATATGGGGTGTGGCAAAGGCAGTGCTGAAAGGGAAATTTAATGCCCTCAATGCCTATATTAAAAAAACAAGAGGGAGTGTGAAGGTAGTTCAGTAGTAGAATTCTTCCTGCCATGTGGGAGACCCGTGTTGGATTCTTGGCCCATGCACTTTCCAAAAACAAATCAAACAAAAGAAACCAACAAAAGCAAACAAGCAAACAAACAAATCAACAAATGGTACTGCAATAATGGGATACTCACATGGAAAAAGAATGAAATGTGACCTTGCCATACAACATACAAAAAATATATAAGAAAATAAAAAACAAGAGCAAGCAAAACTTGAGGATTTAACTGCTCACCTGGAGAATTTAGAGAAAAAACAGCAAACTAACTCCAAAGCAAATAAGAGAAGAGAAATAATAAAAACTAAAGCAGAAATAAACAAACTGGAGAACAATAAAACAAAAGAAAGAATCAACAAAACTAAAAGTTGGTTCTTTGAGAAAATTAATAAAATTGAAAGTTCCCTAGCTAGACTGACAAAGAAAAAAAGAGAGGACCCAAATAAAATAAAATCAGAAATGAAAGAGGAGTTGTTACTACCGATCATGAAGAAATTTTTAAAAACCATAAGAGAATATTATGAAAACTATACGCCAACAAACTAGATAACTTAGATGAAATGGACAAATTCCTAGAAACACACAGATTACCTATACTGAGTCAAGAAGAGATAGAAGAACTCAACGAACCAATTATAAGTAAAGAGATCCAATTAGTCATCAAAAATCTTCTCAAACAAACAAACAAACAAACAAAAAACCCAGGACCTGATGGCTTCGTGGGAGAATTTTATCAAACTTTTCAAAAAGGACCAACACCAATTCTACTCAAACTCTTACAAAAAAAAAAAATTAAGAAAAAAGAATGCTACCTTACTCATTTTATGAGGCTAACATTACTCTAATATCAAAATTGGAAAAAGATGATATAAGAAAAGAAAACTACAGACCACTCTCCCTAATGAACATAGATGTGAAAATTCTTAGCAAGATACTAGCAAATTATATCCAATGCCACATTAAAAGAATTATACATCATGATCAAGTGGGATTCATACCAGGAATGCAAGGGTGGTTCAATATAAGAAAATAAAACAGTGTAATACAGCACATTAATAAATCGAAAGGGAAAAATCACATGATCATATTGATTGATGTTGAAAAAGCATTCGACAAATTCCAGCATCCTTTCCTAATAAAAACACTTCAAAAGTTAGGAATTGAAGGAAACTTTCCCAGTATCATAAAGGGCATATATGAAAAACACATAACCAACATCATACTTAATGGTGAGAAATTGAGATTAGGGATGAGACAAAGATGCCCATTGTCAGTACTATTATTCACCATTGTATTAGAAGTACTAGCTGGAGCAATTAGACAGGAGAAAGAAATAAAAGGCATTCAGATAGGAAGGGAAGAAGTAAAACTTTCATTATTTGCAGATGACATGATCCTATACTTAGAAAATCCTGAGAAATCTACAGTAAAACTACTTGAGCTAATAAATAAATTCAGCAAAGTGGCAGGATACAAGACTAATGTACAAAAATCGGTAATGTTTCTGTACACAAGCAATGATTTATATGAAGTGACAACTAAGGAAAAAATTCCATTCAGAATAGGGATCAGAAGAAGTAGGTATCTAGGAATAAGCCTAACCAGGGATATCAAGGACTTATACCCAGAAAATTTTTAAAAATTGCTAAAAGAAATTTAAAAATGACTTAAATAGATGGAAAGATATTCTATGTTCATGGACAGGAAGGTTGAATATTGTCAAGATGTCAATCCTACCCAAACTGATCTACAGATTTAATGTAATACAAATAAAAATCCCAACAACCTACTTTGAAGACTTGGAAAAACTGGTTACCAAATTTATATGGAAGGGAAAGAGACCTCGAATAGCTAAAGATAACCTAAAAAAGAAGAGCAAACTGGGAGATCTGTCACTTCCTGACTTTAAAGCTTACTATAAAGCCATGGTGGTCAAAACAGCTTGGTACTGGCACAAGGACAGAAGGACTGACCAGTGGAATAGAATTGAGAGTGTAGAGACTGACCACCAAATTTATGAACATTTGATCTTTGATAATACCCCCAAATACACTGAATTGGGACAGGAAACACTGAATTGGGACAGAATAGTCTTTTCAATAATGGGCATGGAAAAACTGGATTTCAGTAGCCAAAAGAATGAAAGAGGACCCCTACCTTACACTCTATACAAAAACTCAAAATGGATCAAAGACCTAAATGTAAGAACCAGTACCATAAAACTTCTTGAAACAAATGTAGGGAAACATCTTCAAGATCTAGAAACAGGAGGTAGCTTCTTAAACTTTACACCTAAAGCACAAACAGTGAAAGAAAAAAACAGACAAATGGAAACTCCTTAAGATCAAGAGCTTCTGTGCCTCAAAGGATTTTGTTAAAAAGGCGAAAAGGCAGCCAACTCAATGGAAGACAATATTTGGAAACCATGTATTGGATAAAGGCTTGATATCCTGTGTACATAAAGAGATTATACAGTACACCAACAAAAGAACAAACAACCCAATTATAAAATGGGCAGAGGAAATGAATAGGCACTTTTCTGAAGAACAAATACAAATGACTAAAATACATACAAAGAGCTGCTCATCTTCATTGGCTTTAAGAGAAATGCAACTTAAGATGACAATGAGTGGTGGGCCACGGTGGCTCAGCAGGTAAGAACGCTTGCCTGCTGTGCCCGAGGACCCAGGTTCGATTCCTGGTGCCTGCCCATGTTAAAAAAAAAAAAAGATGACAATGAGTATATCTTGCCTATAAGAATGGCTGCTATTAAACAAACAGGAAACTATAAATGTTGAGAGGATGTGGAGAAATTGAAACATTTATTCACTGTTGGTGGGAATGGAAAATGGTTCAGCCACTGTGGAAATCAGTTTGGCAATTCCTCAGAAAACTAAATATTGAGTTGCCCTATGACCTAGCAATACCAATATTTGGTATATACCCAGAAGAGTTGAGGGCAGTGACACAAAGACATTTGCACACCAATGTTCATAGTGGCACTAGTCACAATTGCCAAGAGATGGAAACAATCCAGGTGCCATTAACAGGCAAGTAGATAAACAAAATGTGGTATATATATTTCTAAATGCTATAATATTATGTAGCATTTAGATAAAATGATGTCCCAAAACATATGACAACATGGATGAATCTTGAGGACATAATGCTGAGTGAAATAAGTCAGACATAAAAGGACAGATACTGCATGATTCCATTGTTATGACTCTGATAAAGCTGCCAGTGTTTTGGAGCAGCTAGAGAGAAAAATGTAAGTTGAGGGCATGGTAGCCCATGACAAACTCTGGGAAATATTCTGTAACACACTTTCAAAGCTGAAGTGTGCTTTGAAAATTACTGCTTTTTTCTTTCTTTCCTTTGTATATGTATTTTATATTTTACAACTAAAAAATGGTTTAAAAAAAACTATAGGCAGTTATAGTAATATTAGATAAAATTAATCCCTGAAATAAAAAAATTGAAAATATTTAGTAACATAGTTCATTACTATAGCAAAGTTGATATCTGTAATAAGTTTTTTTTTTTTGCATGGGCAGGCACCGGTAATTGAACCCGGGTCTCCAGCATGGCAGGCAAGAACTCAGCCTGCTGAGTCATTGTGGCCCACCCTGTAATAACTTTTTATCTGATATTTTGAGAACGTACCCAGTTTTGAGTTAATCAAATGGTATTTAAGATACAGTTTAATATTTAGAATTCAAGTAACTCTGATATCTGTATTTATAGATTTTTTTCCTTCCTTGCTTTAATTTTAAATTGCTTTATGAAACATATTGTTCAAACAGGCTTTACAATGATCACTCAGATATTTTTTAAATATGCCTATGGATAAGCTAACTTAGATATCCATTTTAGGTGGTTAAGATTTGTATATATTAATTGTAAAAATATTTGCATCTTCATATTTTCTTTACTTCAGGAAAATAAAAATATTTAGTAACATAGGCCAATACTATAATAATGCAGATATTTGTAAGACCTTTCTACTTGATATTTTGAGACCATTCCCAAATGATGATCGCATGGTATCTAAGTTAGTGTTTAATGCTTAGAATTTAAGAAGTTTGCTATCTGAATATGTAGATTTTTTTCCTTTTTGCCTTAATTTTAAATTGATTTATGAAACTATGTAAACACAGGCTTTAAAATGAATATATGGATACTTTATTTAAATATGCCTTATGGTTAAGATAATAAGATATCCATTGTTGGTGATTCTAAGGTATATTGTTTGTTTTCTTAAATTAAAAAAAATTAACAACAAAAAAGCAAACAAACAAAAATTCAACAAATAATACTGCAATAACAGGATACTGACATGGAAAAGTAATGAAACAGGATACTGACATGGAAAGTAATTTTGTTTATCTGCTTGCCTGTTGATGGCACCTGGATTGTTTCCATCTCTTGGCAATTGTGAATAGTGCCACTATGAACAAATATACTCCATATACTGTATATATATATATACAAATATACGCCATTCAGTATACAAAAAATAAATAAATAATTGCATGAAGCTACTAGACCTAATAAATGAGTTCAGCAAAGTGGCAAGATACAAGATCAACATGCAAAAATTAGTATTTTTATACACCAGTAATAAGCAATCTGAGGAGGATGTCTGGGGGGAAAAATAGCAGATACAATCAAAACTAAAATAATCAAATATCTAGGAATAAAAATAAGCAAGGATGCTGTGCTGGTTTGAAAGAAGTATGTCCCCTAGAAAAGCCATGTTTTAATCAAAATCCCATTTCATAAAAGTAGAATAATCCCTGTTCAATACTGTATGTTTGAAACTGTGATTGGATCATCTCCCTGGATGATGTGATTTAGTCAAGAGTGATTATTAAACTGGGTTAGGTGACGACATGTCTCCACCCATCTGGGTGGGTCTTGATTGGTTTACCGGAGTCCTATAAAAGAGGAAACATTTTGGAGAAAGAGATTCAGAGAGAGCAGAGAAGAATGTCATAGCCATGACAAGCAGAGAGCCCACAAGCCAGTGACCTTTGGAGATGAAGAAGGAAAACGCCTCCTGGGGAGCTTCATGAAACAGGAAGCCAGGAGAGAAAGTAGCAGATGATGCCTTGCTTGCCATGTGCCCTTCTAACCGAGAGAGAAACTCTGACTGTGTTCGCCACGTGCCTTTCCAGATGAAAGAGAAACCTGAACTTCATCGGCTTCTTGAACCAAGGTATCTTTCCCTGGATGCCTTTGATTGGACATTTCTATAGACTTGTTTTAATTGGACATTTTCTCGGCCTTCGAACTAAAAACTAGCAACTTATTAAATTCCCCTTTTTAAAAGCCATTCTGATTCTGGTATATTGCATTCCGGCAGCTAGCAAACTAGAACAGATGTAAAGGATCTATATTCATGGAACTACAAAATATTGCTAAAAGAAATCAAAGAAGACCTAAATAAATGGAGGGACATTCCGTGTTCAAGGATTAGAAGGCTAAATGCTATTAAGATGCCAGTCCCACCCAAATTGATTCAAAGCAATATCAGTCAAAATAAAAAATTAAAAAATGGTGTTTATCAGTTTAAAACACGTGGAAAGTATACAGGGGGGAAATAGGATACCAAATATATATATACAGGATATTTCAGATACGAACAAACAACAGACTAAAAATATTCAGTATTAGAGAAGAGACTAGAGGAAATTCACTAGGATAATTACAGGGGGTGACGGGGTGGTGGGTTAGTATTTTTTCTTTTCCTCCCCTCCCCATTTTCTCAGGTGAGAAATATTACCGATTAATTCCTCCTTGTCTACCCCCACTTCTTATAGAAACCTTAAGGCCCTGTTGAGAGTATCCCCGCTTTGGTCCCGGCCTGGCTTTGACTTGTGGGCCCGCCTATCTTAACGCACACCTGCCGACTTACCTGTCCCCTCCACTTCTTCCGCAGAGGCAGCAGACGCCCCTCCACCTTGCTGCCGAGCATGCGCGGCAGGACATAGCGGAGATGCTTCTCATTGCCGGGGTTAACTTAAACCTGAGAGATAAGGTACCTGTGTTCATTCCCCATCCCCCTTTTAAGCTTCCATGCCTCCTTCTTTTCCAAAGACTAGTATAAATGCCTCCTTCAGTCTCATCCTTTACAGACCAGTTCAAAGGCAGCCTCCTCCAGGAAGCCTTCCTGCCCTTCCACCACCTCTGCCTTCTCTGAGCCCTCAGCACTTGGCTCACCCATCTTCTGCCTGCTTGGTTGTTTTCTGTTTCATTACCACCACCTCCTCCGCCCCCATCAGATTGTGAGCTCTGAAGTCATCCGGTTTAGGGGGTCAGTAGAAGATCAGCATACCAGTCCCCCCAGCCCCCTATGTTTGGGACAGAGGGAGGGGAAGCGTCCTGGTAGCCAAGTGGCTACCTCCTCAGGTGAGCAGAGGTGCGAGAGCAGGTGGACACTTGGTGTGAGGCTGGGAGGTCCCAGACTGGTGAGGGGAAGGGCACTTGCACACTCAGCCCAGCCAGGCCAGCCCTGAGACAGTGTGCGGCAGAGCTGGGAGCAAGGGTCAGACCCTGAGGCTGGACCTGGGAAAGGGGTCCTAGCTCCAAAGCTTCCTAAATTCTAAAGGAACATAAAGGATGGTTGCTGGAATCATCGGTACCTTTTTCACCTGTGACTTTCCTGCCTCCCTTGTCACACCTAGAAAGCCTTTCTGCTCTCCAGCGCAACTCCTGGAAACCACTTCCTTAAGGCACGAAGGTCCGAAGTCAGAGCTAGAGGCCACCCCACTTCCTGTAGAATTGCCTCCTCACCTGCCTTCTCTCTCTCTCTCTTTTTTTTTTTTGCTTACGTGCAGCAAGGAAAAACCGCCCTGGCAGTGGCTGCCCGCAGCAACCACGTCAGCCTGGTGGACATGATCATAAAAGCCGATCGGTTCTACAGGTGGGAGAAGGTACGGAGAGACGCACCTGGGCTCGCCAGGGTGCCGGGCAGGGGGCTGAAAAGACAGCAGCCCCGGCTCCAGACAGAGCTGGCTGAGACCCAAGCCTTGACCTCTCCCGGGGCCCCTCAGTTGCATGGGTGATAATCCCTGCCATGTTCACCACCACAGCTGTTTGTGAAAAATCAGAAGATGGGCGAGTGTCTAAACCACTCTGAAACAAGGCTGCCTGAGGTTCTGGCCAGAGTGGAGGCACTACAGGCCGCAGCGTAGCCCCTCGTTGAATGAATGATTGAATGAGTGAATACATGCATGGGTGAAACAAGGGATGGTGCTGTCTCACTTCCTACTCCAGGTGATCGGAACTGGTGCTTTGGGTGTTCAGGCAACTCTCAGAGCCCAGAAGGAAGGTGTGCTGGTAGTGATCAGCAGTGTCCGCCACAGGACTGGGAAAGAAGAGTGCCTGTGGGATAACAGCCCGTGTTTGCTGCTCCAGTTGTCAGCAGATGGGTGTGGGGTGGCGAGGTTTTTTTTTTTTTCTTGGTGTCCTTGAGGGTTGTTTTTATACACAGAAAATAATTTTTGCACTTTCCTTGGTTGGCAAAATAAATATTAAATTTAAGTTATGAAGGTTGAAACCTAGTTTTCCTTAAACTATTACTTTTATAAATCTTATTTATTTATAGAGCTGGCAAATTTTAACAATCCCTTTCAAGGGAGCCTCTTATTAACATTTGGTCCCATGTTTAGACGTAGGTCATTGAATCACCTTAAACGTTTTAAACCGAATGGATCAAGTTAATATAACAGCTTTTATCTTTAAGCACTTCAAGTGCTTCTTAAATTCTTAAATTATTCTATCAAATCCAAAACATCAAACTCTAAATAAAATGAGTTTCAAATATATTTTAACATTCCTGTTGTTTACAAATTTAGTAAACTTCATTTATACCTTTCAAATGAAACTTAGAGTTATCAGTTGCTTGATAACAAATTTCAGTAAAACTCATAAACTATTCTCTTTCTCTCATATGCTAGATTCTGTTCAACATCACAACCCCCTTAGTGACAGATAACTCCTAAATGTAATCCCAAAATATTAATACCAAACATTTGATCTAATAACTCACTTCTGTGCTCAGTTCTAAGCAAACCCAGAGTTCAGTCTCTCCCCGCTAAGGCAGTGGCTGCACGTTAGAATCACAAACCCCCACCCCTTTCCCCCAACCTAATTCAATCAGAATCTCAGGGTGGGGCCCAGGTTCAGCAGTTCTTAAGGCTTCCCAGAGGATTCCAATGCCCCAAAGCAGCTGAGAGCACTGCTCCAAGGAACAGCTCTTACCTCTTGAGGCAATAGCCAAGCTTGCCAGGCCAGCCCGAGACTGCTGACCAGGATGCAAAATTAGGAAGTGTAGACACCTGGGTGACTTTTCTCACCCCTAGCCTTTTAACAACCAGAAGCCCCCACTGATTTCCTTTTAAGGGATTTAGGCCTTCCTGGGTTTAGGTTGTGCCACATTACACAATTCCTTAGTTACCTCCTTGAGGTAGAATTCTGTCACCCCACCCAGATGGCCTCCCTACTTTTGGGGGATTCAACAAATCTAGTGCCTGGCTCTTGACCTGCCTTGCTTTGAGATCATTCTGCTGACCTCACAAAACACAGAGAAAAGAGAGGCCTCCCGCCAGAGGAGCTGGGAAGGCTTCCTGGAAGAAGGGGCAAGAAGGGGAGAAAAGCTATTCTTGTGTGTGTGCAGCCCTTGCTGGCTCTGGTTCCAGGCTCCGCAGTGGAGGTGGAAGTGGGATACGAGGGACCTCGCCCTGCACAGCCCTGGGCCGGGATCACGAGAGAGCTGGGTAGGGAGGGGATGCTCCCCAGACAGCTTCTGCGCTTCTGGCCTCTGCCCCCCAGGAGCACCTCTCGTGCAGGGACCGCTCTGGGAAGAGCCTGACCTTTAAGCAGGACCATCGGCAGGAAACGCAGCAGCTCCGCTCCGCGCTGTGGCGACTGGCCTCCAGGGACCTGCGGCCCCACGAGTGGAAGAATCTCGCGTACTCCTGGGAGTTCACCGAGGCCCACGTACAGGCCATTGAACAACAGTGGACAGGTACCACCTTGCCTCTTCTCCCTCGAGCTGGGTGCTCAGTTCTCTGTGCGTCTGGGGGAAGACACTGTGCAGCCCATACCCGGGCGTAGGAGGCCGCGAGCCCTCGCCAGCACCCCACCCTCCCCTCCGCCAGACTCCGCCCGGGCCGCGCCTTCCGCCCCGCCCTCCCCACCGACCTGCGAAATTCTGCACAAACCAGCCAGAACCGACACCCGTCCTGCACTCGCTGAACTGAAGGCATAATGCATACAAATGAAGAGGGCCTACTGTTTACACTAATATTGAACATTTATTTGAAAACTTTGGCCCTGGTTCTAAGGCATGACACAGAAATAGAAAAGGGAGATGTAACTATTAGAAAGGAAGAAAGAATTCATTCATTTCAGATGCAGGGGATCGTTGACATAGGAGAAAGGCGATTGTAAAACTCTTCTTCGCCTTCCCCACCTCTGGGCTGAGCTCAGCTGGTGCAAGGAGAAGGGTCTTGCTTCCCTCCCCCACACATTCAGGAGGCTACGGGGGGCATGGGGGCATGGACACGGGTTTAGACCTGGCCGTGGCGACCTGCGGGATTTGCTCCTTCTCCCTCTCTTTCTCCCCACGTCGTCCTCAGGCTCCAAGAGCCACCAGGAGCACAGCCACCGGCTGCTGCTCATCTGGTTGCACGGCGTGGGCGCGGCCGGCGAGAACCCCAGCAAGGTGCTGTTCGAGGGCCTCGTGGCCATCGGCAGGCGGGACCTGGCTGGTAAGTGTGTCCCCTGCTCAGCTCCCGCTCTGGGAGGCGCCTGGTCCCCTGGAATGCAGCAGGAGCCCTGTGGGCTTCTCAGACCAGAGAGCAGTAAGGCTGGCTCTTGACTTTCTAGATTCCTGGTCCCAGTCCTGCCTTCTCTCATAGCACATGGCAGAACCGTGGCAGGTCACGGCACCTGCTGGCCTCCGCAGCTGTGTGATGAGGGAGTTGGCCGCAGCTGATGCCCATGACCTTCACTGCCCCAAAAACCAGTGATGCCATAACCTCTTCCTCTTCGGCCCTCTATACTTTTTTTTTTATCCTTGCCAGTTTGGAGTAAGGGTGGAACAGCCTCCAGGCTTCCTTTTCATAAACATTCAGACATACAGGTCAGAACTGGTTTAATATGACCTGAACCAGGCAGAACTGGTCAAATAAAATTCTCAAGGTCATTCGAGACCCATTTGAGTCTGCTAATCAGAAAAACCTGATTTGTGACTCTGGGCATCCCGTGGAGTCATCAGAAAAACGGGGTGAAAGCTTCCAGACCTAAGTCCTCATTAGAATCCACACCCCGATGCTGCTGGCTGGGAGCCCTGCGGGGCAGGCTGGGGTGCCAGGACGTCGCTGGTAGCTGTAAAGGCCACATGAGTTATGAGGCAACAAGGAAAAGCATTTAGATTGTGTTATTGAGAAGAAAAAGGGAAGTCCCCAGTATGGTGGCTACTCCTCCAATGCCACAGGCCTGAAGCTCACAGGCAGGTGTGTGGGAAACAGGCATTTCAGGGTGCAGGAATGAGGGATGATTCTTTTTCTTTCTCTGAAGTTTTCTTTAAGATTGTTGCATCTTCTTAACACAAACCCTGGCAGAGAATTAAAATATAAAACCAACTCGAGTGAGGCCGAGCTTCCACTGCACGAGGCCGTAGGATTCTTGTCTTTTGCAGAAAGCATCAGGAAGAGAGCAAATGCAGACCCGAGTGTCCCCAGGAGGTGCACGGCCATGTAACTGGAAGGGCCAGGACCATCTGAGTCAGAGGTGACCACCGTTCAAGGGCTTTTAACAAAATCACGAGCAGACCTCCGGCTACTTCTACTGAAACACAGCCACACAGCAGCTGGTGGGCGATCCTTTGTCATCTTTTTCACAAGCTTTGGTCCGGGACTGCTTCAGGTTTTCCAGGTAATCCCTTCTCACGGGAAAGGTCCTTTGCAACTGGAAGCTCATTTTCACCTCCATCACCTCCACAGGCCGCACAGCAGTCCCCTGAGATGCAAGGGGCATTTTTACAGAGAGGACACAGAGGCTCGGAGGGGACACGCAGCTTGCCGGTGTCATACCGCTAATCAGGCGGTGGACAGGCTCCAAGCCCTGCGTCCCTCCCAGCCCTGTCCTGGTGGAAGAACTGCCCTCAACTGTTCTCTGGCGTTTATGAAAGCCATGCTCCCCGCACAGCTGTTTCTATCACAAACTTTTTTGTATTCTTGGACAGTTCCAGGAGGCATGCCCTCTCCTTTTTTCTCTCTTGTCTTAGGATTAAAAAAAAACTTTTTAACTTTCCATTTTGAAGTAATTTCAGACTTACGAAAAGTTACAGAAATAGCCCAAAGAATTTCCAAGTACCCTTCACTCAAGCTTCCCCAAATGCTTACTCAATCACAGTATAATTGTCAAAACAAGGAAATTAACACTATAAATTCTGAAAAAAAGCAAAACTATGGACTGGGTAAAAAGACCAGTGGCTGCCCTGAGTTTGGGGCTGGGGAGGGAGGGAATAGGTGGAGCAGAGGGGAATTTTAGGGCAGTGCAACTATTCTGCATGACACTGTAATGGCAGATATATAACATTATGCATTTGTCAAAACCCACAGGACTATACAACACCTAATGTAAACTATACACTTTAGTTAATAGTCTATCACGTACCACATGAATGCAAGGTGTCAATAATAGGGGAAACGGGCTGGAGGAGGATGTTTCAGGGGGTATATAGGAACTTTGTACCATCTACTCAATTTTTCTGTAAACCCAAACTGTTCTAAATACTAATTCTATAAATTGAACAGCAACTAAAAGCAAGCTTACGAAAAACCAAAGACCAAAACTGAAGTTTTGAAATCAACTCATTGCCCAGGCAGTAACCTAATAATCCGAGAGGGTGTGTATTTCACCAGAGGCCTCACAATTCCCAGTGGGATTCCGATCCCTGGCACAGCCCATAGCCTGGGTGCCCGAAGCCCTGCAGGTGAGATGGTAAACACCCCTGCTCTTCCATCCATCTTATCTGGGAAGGGTATTTTGTATCATCTAATGCTTAGATCATTTACCTGAATGACCTTTGCAAAAATAAATTTTGAATTTTTTTTTAGACAAAAAAGCAAATTCTTAAATAAAACTGAGATGTTGAACTCTCTCAAATTCAACACTAGATCCTCTTGTTTGGGGAATTTATGTCAAAACTTTGGCAGATAAGCTGTTAGGAATTGGCTCTGTGTGAGCTTAATGTATTTACCACCGCCACTAAGTATTTATTGAGGGTACCTTATACCCGG
>PVIY010039897.1:0-22781 GCA_004026745.1 Myrmecophaga tridactyla
AACTATGTCTAGAGAACTATGAATGAATAATATCACGCAAAAATAAACTGAAATGATGTTTTCAGACAAATAAATACTAACAATATTCATAGTCAGTGGAGCTGTACTACTAACAAAAGTAGTTATCCTGAAAAAAGGAAAAGGATCAAGACAGAAGCACAGATATCTACAAATGAATGAAATGCACCAGAAAAGAATTCATTGGAAAGTAAAATGAAAATTGACCATATAAAAGTAATGACAACTTCCTTTAGGATTTAAAATATAAAAAATTAAAATACAGGACAATTATGGTACAAAAGATCACAGTATGGAAAAATATAGTTCTAATGTACTATAACTGTCAAAGGAATAGTTAAATTAATTATATTAATTAGCAGTATTAACTCAAGAATTCCAGTTTTAATGACTTGAATAACTATGAAAGAATAATAAACATATCTATAATGCAAGAATAGACAGAGATAAAATTTGATAATATATTTGTTTAATCCAACTGTAAGAAAGAATTGAGAGAAATGAGCATAAATAGGATGGCTCAAATAGAAATAGGATGGCTCAAATAGAAAACAAAAATCAGAACCATACATATAATCCAAATACATCAATAATTTCATCAAATTTAACAGGTAGTATCTTAAAGTAAAAATTCAGTTGACATAAAGAAACAAAATGTGATAATATGCTACTTATAAAAGTTTTGCAAACATAACGGGATTGAGTACTTGAAGTCAAAGGGTTGAGGAAAGAAGACAGTGCCTGCAAACACTGAGCAGAAACACATAGATTTTAAAGTAAGAAACTTCACTAGCCAGAAATCAAAACACTTTATAATATTGAAAGGCTCAATCCACGAGATGATATCATGGGAAAACGAAAGAAAATATCAAGGATTTACCACCGCACTTGCACTAGAATGGCTAATTAGAAACCTGGACAATACAACTTTTTTGCAAGCATTTGAAGCAACTGGAATTCTCCTTTTGCTGATGAATCTGCACAATTTTCTATCAACATTTGAAAATAGTGTTGCAGTATTTATTTAAAAAATACACCGATTGTTGTGACAGTTTGAAAGTGTCGTGTACCCCTGAAAAACCATATCCCTTAATCCTGATTCAATATTGAATGGTGGAAACACATTTTAATTAGATTATCTCCATGGAGATATAAGGCTCCCAGTGTGAGTACAACCTTTTGTTTGTTTGTTTGATTGTTTCTTTGTATTGCTATATGGTGGGGGTCAACGTCATTCTTTTTGCACATGAGTATCCCCTTATTGTAGCATCATGTTGAATTTTTGTTTGTTTGTTTAGTTTTTCGTTTATTTGTTTGCTTGTTTTTTTCAGGGGGAAGGTGCATGGGCGGGGAATCGAACCCAGGTCTCCTGCATGGCAGGTGAGAATTCTACCATTGAACTACCGTCACACCCCTGGGTGTGACTTTTTGATGAGATTATCTCCAGGAAGATGTGGCACTCCCAGTTGTGGGTACGGCTTTTTGGATAGATGAAGATGTGACTCTGCCCATTCAAGGTGGGTCTTGATTAATTTTCTAGAATACTTTAAAAGAGGAAACATTTTGAAGAAACCTTAGATGCAGATGTTTGGAGAGCAAATGTGACAGAGACGATAGCCAACAACGAGACCCCGACGTTTGGAGGTGCAGGGCCCAGCAGACATTGCCATGCGCCTTCCCATGAGATGCTAAGCTAGCGTGAACCCAGAGTTATGTCTCGGAAGAACTTCATAAAGGCACACAGATGCTTAGAGAGGAAATCACTGGTCTCAGAAGCTGGAAGCAATGGAACCAGAAACAAAGCCCACCGAGATTGACTTTCCTTGAGCCAAGGTATCTTTCTCTGGATGCCTTAGGACATATTTATGGCCTTAGAACTGTAAAATTGCACCATAATAAGATCCCTTTTTAAAAGCCATTCTATTTCTGGTATATTGCTTTCTGGCAGCATTAACAAACTAATACACTGTATTATCCATAAGTACCCTTCAGGTGGTTAATTAGACAAAGAAAGCAAATATCCATTCAAAACTTGTACAATAAATTTCATAGCAGTTTTCTTCATAGTAACCACAAACATTATGGGAGCCCAAAGTTCCTCAGGTTAATTAATGAACAGATGTGGTATAATCATACAGTTGAAAACTATTCAAAAATAAAAAGAAATGAACAATTGATATATGCAACTAAACATGTGAATCAGAAAAGCATTATATGTAAAATTAATCAGACAAAAGGAGCTCACACAGTACAATTCCAATTATATGAAAAATTCTTCAGTAGGAAACTCACCAAGGAAGTTTCTATGACAAGAGCATCCTAATAAAAGTAGAGAACTGAGAGATTACGAATTGCACATCAGTTTATTTTCAGGAAGCAAATCTAGGGAATTTGTAGCTTAGTTTCCAGATCTGTAACAGAATAGATTTCCAAGATGTAGTAGAATTATTCCTTAAAGTAGAAGCCCACAATATATGGGGATCTAATTGGGGAATTCGATGTTCAGGTGTACAGTGAGTCTTCCACAGCTTCTTCAATAACAGTGACCAGAGCCACAGCCATAGCTACAGCCCAGTGTGTGAATGTCAAGCCATAGCAGGAGCCATAGCCACAGCCCAGGCTTTCATGGATGCAGCCTAGCCCTATGTGTTATGAACACTTATAACCATAACCCTGTGTTATTTCCATAGTGTCTCAACACTTTGCTGCCTTGTTGAGGTAGGTTTTGTGTAAAGAATGTAAGTAACTTGAATTTGCACAATTACCGAGGCGAGAGGGCCTTTTACATGCCCTCAGTCTAGTTGAGACCAACCATACTTGTCATGCTACTAATTTGCATGATTTTTCCGAGGAAATTGTTGACTCCAAGTTTTAGGGCATAGCCTCAGAGGACCTGAAGAGATCCTTTTGTTTAGCCTCATCTGAAACAATTGTGGGCAATAAATGTGAATCGATTGTCTCATCTATCAAACCCTAGTTACACTAGAAATTCTAATGATCTTTTTATTACAAATCTTAGGGAAGAAAGCAGCATATTTCAGTTACTAATTCTAATCTGCTGCAGGCAACCAATAATTTTACCTTCTTTAGTTGACAATAAAAATGTCACAGTAGTCTAACTTAACCTTGAAGTTCTTTATGCATCAAATCTATTAATTTTCTTTTAGAAAATCTCCATGTCATTTTTACACCACTGGTACTTTACTGCTAAAAGTAAAAAGAAAAAAAGATATAACTGAGCTTCATGAGACTGTTGATAGAATGACAATAGTTAAAATTCTGCAACACCAGAACTGAGAAAACTGGACTTTTCTTTCTCACATATATCAAAAATTATTTTTATCACACTTTTAAAACCACTAAATATTTTTTGTATATGTTCAAATTTAGCTTCTGAATTTGGTGCTACATTCAGGGAGAAATTCCATCTCATTTATATCTCATTGCATGAAATGATTTTTTAAACTTAAAGTAATTTGACATTAATTGTATTCTGTTTAGAAATAAAGATAAAAGTGTGTCTTCATTTTAATATGTAAAACAGGACATAATATATTTCAATGGAACTTAGTAGATTGTCACAGAGTTCTTGAGAAAATATCTCAAATTTTGGGAAAAATTAACAATGGTCAATATTTTTATAACAATTAAGTTTAGAGACAAAATTGAATAAGTCAAATAACACTCAAATTATGGAAACAATAAAATGATTTCCTGGGGTGCCACTAGGACATAGTAGATAAGAGTAAAACTTTTAGAATCAGCACTCAGAGTTCAATTCTTAAATCTGACAGTTCAAAATGTGTGACATTAAGACAGTTGTTTTACCTTTTTGTGCTTCATTTACCCACCTGCAAATAAGATAGTGATAAGCAATCTTCATCGAGGGCCAATTCCTAAAACAAAATGGATCATGATACTGAAGATGGTACGAAACCAAAAAAATATCAATCATTGATGGATTCCCTGATCATAGAGACTCTTATTGTGCAATTCAAATTTAAGCTTTTAGTCAGCAAGAGCTTTAAAACCATGTCTAGCATTTGCCATTAAAGGCACTGATTTGATTGTGAAAATCTTGATGCAATAGCACACTAATTTTGACCACAAAGGCTTCATGATGCCCAGTGATGTAAGACATTTATTAGAGTTTTGTTGATGGTGGTGTTTGTGATGAAGGCAAAAATAATTTTAATGAGGGCAACATTGCCCATGGTTTGCCACACCTACCATGGAGGATGTATAAAAGGTCATGCAAAAATGGTGATAACAAACTCAGGACAGTCTCTTCTTCTCCACACTTGAACCATCAACTCCTGACACCATGGTCTATTATAGCAACTACTGTGGAGGCCTGGGCTGTGGCTATGGTGGCCTGGGCTGGGGCTATGGCTGTGGCTATGGCTATGGCTACCCTGGCTATGGTGGTTATGGATATGGCTGCTACCGCCCAACTTGCTATGGAAGATACTGGTCATGTGGATTCTATTGAGAAATATAATCAAGCTCCTGAGCTACTGGATGTGTCCTAAAGACAAGCTCTTGCTGTAGGTTTTGTTCATCTCATCCAGTGCCTACAATAAAGCAACAATCTAATTCTAGGATATCATTAAAGAACTATGGTTATCATCTTTCTTTGTTTTTCTGTGCAAGATTATAAAGAATATTTTTGATGCAGTCAAATGTTTCCTTTGATATCCTAAGTAATAATTTCAATAAATTGAATCTTTTTCCAAATGCAACTTTTGTCTTGCTTATTTCATGATCATTTTTGCATGTGGATGATTGTAAAAGGGAAATCTCTATACAGTTACACTCCTAAAGGACTGATTTGGCTTAAAAGGCCAGACATGATGACCAGTTCATTAGAAAATGGGCTGTGGCACAACCTCTCATACTCAGTATTTGATTATAATTGACCTTTTGTAATTTCATATGCCAAAATATTCTTTTTTATTTTGAATTTTGTCATCCTCCATGTATTTCTAATACCATCTAAAGCTGACCTTCCACTTGTCATTAATTGACTCCTTCCTTCTCATGTAATTTTGGATTCTTTCTAATAGGTCAAAGGCCTAAGAACCAGTTATTACCAACTGAAACTTCTTTTGAAAAAACTGCAACCACTGCAATCATCCACACAAAATCATATTAAATCATCAGCTTATATACTAAAAATTTTAACTAATGGAAATTGCACTCAAAACTTGTTATTGAATAGACGATGTTCCCCAGAAGCAAATGATAAGTCCTATTTCTGGTCCAGTGTAGTTGAAACCCTTGTAAATTGGATCATTGAAGATCTTATTAGTTAAAATGAAGTCAGACTGAATACAATAGTGATGTAAAAATACATTTGTAAATAGGATTTGGAAGATAGGATTGACTAAACTGAGGTGACACTGGATCAGGGTGGCCTTAATCCAGTATGACTGGAGTCAATAAGCAGAGGAAATCTGGACACAGTAGCAGCAGAAAAGAATACATTGGAAAAAACACCAGATATTACAGGTTGAGTTTGAGTTGTTTAACACTGGAAAGACACCTACAGAACACTAAAGATTTCAGAGAATGTGCAGCCTGCATGTACCTTGATTTTGAAATTCTAGTTTCAAGAACTTGGATAATGAGGATGCAAGAGTTGTTCAGTGGTAGAATTTTCACCTGCCATGCAGGAGACCTGGGTTCAATTCCCAACCCATACACTTCCCAAAACAAACAAACAAAGAAAACAAGCAGAGAAAAATTTCAAAAAATGGTGCTGCAATAACAGGGTACTCAAATGGAAAAATAATGAAATGTGACCCCACCACACAGTATACAAAAGAAAAAAATAGACTGAGATAACAAATTCCTGTTGTTTAACCCAACAAGACCACAGAGTTTGCTATAACAGTCCAGGCAAACTTAAACAACATTCCTTTTTCCCATTATCATATTATATTTTCCTCTGTTTTTTGCCTTTAACTTATACTTGCGATTTGGATATTTCTGTGTGCTTTAATTTGGATGTACTTGGATTTTCCACTTGATATCTCTCTGAAAGAGAATTTCTTGCTCCCTAACATATGTGATTAAAGCACATCCCATATCTGATTGAGCACAAAATGCAGGTCTGTTCATTGTATCAGTCTTTAAGAATTTCTAAAAGAAATAATCACCTGGTTACTGTCAGTATATCCAACATAAAATGGATCACTGGTTTAATAGAATAATGGCTTTGAGTTTCATATTTTCAACTTCTATTTGAAGTCATCAATATGTATATTTCTATTGAGTACAAATTCCCTCCATCTATATCAACAGAAAAAAAAAATGAAGTAATGGTAGTAAGGGAATTCTGATTATCATAAGTACCAAGAAATAAAGAAAACCCCAGGCAAAAGAGAGAAAATGAATTCCAGAATACTATGAGGAGTTATGCTAGCATCCTTGACAATATAGAAGAAATGGATAACTTTAGGTTACTTTCCCTTCTCTTTACTTTTTGTAAAGAGTTTGAGCAGAATTGGTACTTATTCTTTCTTGAATGCTTCATAGAATTCACATGTGAAGCTATTTGGTCCTGGACTTTTCTTTATTGGGAGTTTTTGATGACTGATTAATGATTTGATTTAACGTATCAAAAAGAAGAAAAAGCAAAAATCAAGAACTTAACAACTCACCTGGAGGAACTACAGAAAGATCAACAAACTAGCCAAAGCAAACAGAAGGAAAGAGATAACAAATATTAGAGCAGAAACAAATGAAATTGAGAATATGAAGACAATAGAGAGAGTAAATAAAACTAGAAGTTGGTTGTGCTAGTTTGAAATTTATAGAACTCCCAGAAAAGCCATTTTCTTTCAATCCTGATCCAATCTTTTTGGATCAGACCTATTGTTTAGGATGGAAACTTTGAGTAGATTGTTTCCATGGAGATGGACCCACTCAGATGTGGATGTGGACTTATGATTAGATACTTCCACAGAGATGTGACACACCCATTTGTGGGTGTGACCTTTAGATTAAATGGAGATATGGCTCTACCCATTCAAGGTGGATCTTGATTAGTTTACTGGAATCCTTTAAAAAGGGAGACATTTTGGAAAAGCACAATTGCATTAGATCCAACATAGACACAGACACTTAGAGATGCTTGGAGAACCAAAGGGGAAATCTTAGACACAGATATTTGGAAATGCAGAAGCTCCATGAAACACTAGGAGCTGAGAGAGTTAACAGAAGCAAGACAGGAATCAGCAGATGTTGCTATGAGCCTTTCCATGACATGTTAAGCAATCCCAAACTTGGAGGGAATGAAAAAAAGTTTAGAGATGAAATCCAGACTTCTCTCCAGAGCAACTAAGTCAGGACCCATAGACACTGAGAGAGGAAGCAACTGGAAACAGAAGCTGGAACCTGGAACAAGGACCAGCAGACGCTAGCCACATACTTTCCAATGTGACATGGGCCTTTCTTGAGTCAAGGTACCTACCTCTGGATGTCTTAGTTTGGAAATTTTATGTCCTTAGAACTGTAAAATTTTAACTTAATAAACCCCCCTTATAAAATCCAAATAATTTCTGGTATATTTCATTCCAGAAGCATTAGCAATTAAAAAAGGGGGGATTCTTTGAGAAAGTCAACAAAAGTGATGGACACTTAGCTAGGCTCAAATGGAATAAAAGAGAAGGACATGAATGAATAAAATCAGAAAGAGGAGGGGACATAAGTACTGACCCCACAGAAATAAAGGAGATAATGACAGAATACTATGAGGAATTATGCTAGCATCCTTGACAATGTAGAAGAAATGGACAACTTTCTTGAAAAGCATGAACAACCAACATTGCCTTGAGAAGAAGAAATAGCAGACCACAACAAACTAATCACAAGTAAAGACATAGAATATATCATCAAAAACTCCCAATAAAGAAAAGTCCAGGACCAAATGGCTTCACATGTGAATTCTATGAAGCATTCAAGAAAGAATAAGTACCAATTCTGCTCAAACTCTTTACAAAAAGTAAAGAGAAGAGAAAGCAACCTAATTCATTCTATGAAGCCAACATTATCTAAATATCAAATCTAGGCAATGATATTTGAAAAATGAAAATTAAAGTCCAATCACTTTAATGAATATAGATGCAAAAATCTTCAAAAACATACTTGCAAATTGAATTCAACAGCACATGGAATAATTATACATCATGAAAAAATTAACTTTAACCAAGGTATTCAAGTGTGACACAACACAGGAAAATCAATTAATGTTATATATGACATCAATAAAATAAAGAAGAAAATCCACATGGTCATTTCAATTGATGCAGAAAAGGCATTTGGCAAAATTCAGCATCCTTTCTTAATGAAAACACTACAAAAGATAGGAATAGTAGGAAACTTCCTCATCATGATAAAAGGAATATATGATAAACCACAACTAACATCTTACTCAATAGGGAAAGACTGAAAGTTTTCCTTCTTAAATTAGGAACAACATGAGGATGCCCATTGTCACCATCGTTATTGAACAATGTGCTGAAAGTTGTAGCTAGATAATTAGGCAAAAAATAGAAATAAAAGGCATCCAATTTGGAAAAGAAGAAGTAAAACTTTTGCTGTTTTCAGATGACATGATCTGATACGTAGAAAATACTGAAAAATACATAGTAAAGCTACTAGAGTTAATAAACAAGTACAGCAAAGTGGCAAGATGCAGTATCAACATGGAAAAATCAGTTGTTTCTATACAGCAGCAATGAACAATCTGAGGAGGAGATCAAGAAAAAAGTCCACTTACAATAGCAGCCAAAATAATTAAATATTTAGGAATAAATTTAACAAAGGATATAAACAATCTACACAGAAAACTATAAAAGAGTGACAAAGAAATCAAGGAAGATCTAAATAAATGGATGGACATAACATTTTATGGGTTGGAAGACTAAGTATATTCAAGATGTCAATTCTTTCTAAATTGGTTTATAGATTCAATGCAAAACTAATTAAAATCCCAACAACTTACTTTGTAGAAATAGAAAAAACAGCCATCAAATTTATCTGGAAGGTCAGTGTGCCCAGAATAGACACAATTTCTTGGAAAGAAAAATGAAGTGGGAGGTCTCACACTACCTGACTTTGAAACATATTACAAAGCTACAATACTCAAAATAGCATGGTACCAGCATAAAGACAGAGGTACTGATCAGTAGAATGAAACTGAGTGTTCAGAGATGGAGCCTCACATCTATGGCCAATTGATCTTTGATAAGGCAGTCAAGTTGACCTATCTTGGATAGAACAGCCTCTTCAACAAATGTGCTTGGAAAACTGGATACACATATCCAAAAGAATGAAAGAGAAACCCTCTTTCATCCTTTATACAAAAATTAGCTCAAAATGGATCAAAGATCTTAACAGTAGAGCTAAGGCCATAAATACTTTAGATGAAAATGTGGGGAGATATCCTAAAGATCTTGTAATAGGAGCTGGTTTCCTAGACCTTACACCCAAGGCATGAGCAATGAAAGAAGAAATAGATAAAGGGGATCTCCTCAAAATAGAACACTTTTGCCAATCAGAGGAGTTTATCAGGAAAGCAATAAGGTAGTCTACCCAATGGGAGACAATTTTTGGGAACCATATGTCCAGTAAGGGTTTAGTATCCAGAATATGTAAAGGGATATTACAACTAAATAAAAAAAGACAAATGACCCTATTTAAAATGAGACATGGATAGAGACATGGATAGACACCTTTCCAAGGAGAAAATACAGATGGCTCAAAAACATATGAAAGGATGCTCAACTTCATGAGTGATTAGGGAAATGCAAATCAAAACCACAATGAGATATCATCTCACACCTACTAGAATGGCCACTATTAAAAAACAAAACAAAACAAAACAGAAAACTACAAATGCTGGAGAGCAGGTAGAGAAACAGTTACACTCATTAACTGTTGTTGTGAATGTAGAATATTGCAACTGCTCTTGAAAGCTGTTTGGCAATTTCTATATGGACCATATAGAATTGCTATATGGTCCAATAATCCCATTACTAGGTATATACTCAGAGGAACTGAAAGTAGGGAAACAAATGGACATTTGCACAACCATGTTTATAGCATCTATATTCAAAATTGCCAAGAGATGGAAGCAGCCCGAATGTCTATCATTGGATGAGTGGATAGACAAACTGTTGTATATACATACAATGGAACAGAAGAAAGTCATGTCACATGCATCTACATGATGAACCTTGAAGACATTATGCTGAATGAAATAAGCCAGAAACAAAAAGACAAATAATGTTAGTCTCACTAAAATAAACTAACAATAATGAACAAACTCTGACAATTTAATTCTAGTGCATAGGTTATCAGGGTATAGAAAGTAGAAAGATTGAGCAATTAACGATTAGAAAGTAGAGAATGTTCAACTAAAGCTCAGTGTAAAGTCTCCTAAATATAAGCTCTTACAGCAGTCATATATTTCCCGAGTTTTAACTGTTATTTCTACATTTTGAGATGTTGTGCACTTCACATATAACCTGATAGCTCCCTGCAACTTTGGGTATCACTGTGACATCTGAGACAGTCCAGCAGCTCTGAAAATCATCATTACTTACACACAAACTATTTAGGTTGCTGTAAAGGAGATCATACTCCAATTAGAGATATGAATGTAATGGACCCAGTTAGTAAAAAGTTAAATCAGAATCAGGATAAAAGATGATATATTATATTTTAAAATTTCAGCTTCTGTGTGAGACCAAAAGAAGACATAATTATTTGGTCCAAAATTTAAATTTTCTGTAGCATAATACCTAATTTAAAGGGTCTAGTTGGCTTATTTAAACAACTTAATTACATGGAACCTAGATTAGGGAATGACCTCTTGTTATTCTGTATAGGTTAATGTAATATCAAGATATATCCAGAGTATTTGGGGCAGAAAATGAAAAAGTATTTGCAAAATCCTTTTGAGGAACTGGTGAAAAACGTGCACCTACTAAACTTCCTCAACTGGGAAATTCCTGATACTCTCTCAAGCATTTGGACTCCCAAATTAATGTGCCAAGACCTTGAACTTGAGGCTTGATCTTACGAAACTTATTTCTATGTTACGAAACTTATTTCTATGATGGCAATTATGCCTAAGAGTCACCCCCAGAGAGCTTTTCTTGTTGCTTAGATGTGCCCCTTCTCTTTAAGCCAACTCTGCAGTAAATTCACTACCCACCCCCTCCATGTGGACATAACTCCCAGGGGCATGTCTCCCTGGCAATGTGGGACATGAATCCCAGGGATGAGCCTGCTCCTGGCATTGTGGGATTGAGAATGTCTTATTGACCAAAAGCAGAAAGAGAAATGGAACAAAATAAAGTTTCAGTGGCTAAGAGATTCCAAATAGAGTTGAGAATTCATTCTGGTGGTTAATCTTATGCAAACTTGAGCCAGATATTCCAAACTACCACAGTATGCCAAGCCCCATCAAACAGATTCCTGAAACCCAAAGGTGTTCTCTAAGCTCTGTCTAAGACTCTTTCATGTTTTTCTTAGTAACCGTATTTTTTCAGAAACCTAAGTCTTCTTGATTGATCCTATGCTAGATAGGCCCTGAAACACAGAAGTACCAGTCTCTCTAAGAACACCAATCAGTCTCATTCCTCTGCCCCATAAGGTCAACACGCCTTTCAAGCAAAAAGAAGTTAAAATGGTCATTGCCCAGATATCCCTGAAGATTGAGAGAAAGATCAAATGAGAGGGAGGATGTATAACTGAGAAGATAGGATTTAACAAATGACTATGACTACCAAATCATTGTATAGATATTTCTTTTTAGGGTCTGGTGTTTCAGAATAACCAGACGCAAATACCAGAAGTTGTTGAACTGTAATCCAGGAGTTCTGCTCTTTGATGATGATTGTATAGGTATATTGCAATATATATATATATATATATATATTTTTTTTTTACCCATGTTTGTGTGGATATATTAATGCAAGTTTTGTTCTGTTCCACTGATATATGTATGGGTATGTAGTGTGTGTGTTCCTGAAAATTATTCATTGTCTTAATTACCTATCCTATTTCAATTCTTCAAATTGGGTAGACTCTGATCCTAGTGGTCAAAAACAGGGTGGGGTAAGGGATATGGGAAATTTGGGTTTTCCTTTTTCTTTTTCTTCTTGTAGAAATGCAAATGTTCTAAAAATGATCATGGCGATGAAAATGCAACTATGTGATGATACTGTGAACCAATAATCGTCCAATATTGAATGGATTGAATGATATGTGAATTTATCTCAGTAAAACTACATTTTAAAATTTATAGTTCTAAGGCCATGAAAATGTCCCAATTAAGACATCAAAGGATGATATCTGGACTATGAAGACAGGCAGCTGGCATCAAGGGTTCGTCTGTCGGCTACCTAGGCACATGGACAGCATCTGCTGATACTTTGCTGTTGGGTTTCATTGCTTTCAGCTTCTTGCTTCAGTGGCCTCCTCTCTGAATTTCTGTGGGTCCTCTCTTAGCATCTCTGGTGTTTTTCTCTACAAGCTCTATGGGTATTTTTCTCTCTAAAATGTCTCAGCTTTTTCTGTCCTTTATCCTCTCATAAAGGACTCCAGTCAAAGGGATTAAGATGCACCTTGAATGGGATGAGTTACATCCCAATTGAAATAATCTATCTATAATAGGTCTGTACCCACAGGAAAGGATTAAAAGAACATCGCCTTTTCTGGGGTACATAACAGCTTCAAACCATCTCATTCTACCCTCTGAACTCCAAAAGACATGTGAATTCCATATGCAAAATACAGACATTTCATCACAGAAGCACAAAAGCCTTAAATCATTTCAGTGACAGCATTAAGTATAAAAGTCTCATGAAAATCAGTTGCAAGCATGGTTTGTCCTCAGACAAAATTCCCCTCAGGCTGTGAAACTGTGAAATTTAAAACAATTTGTCTACACCCAAAATACAAAGGAGTGGCTGTCATAGGATTAATGTTCCCATTTCCATATGGAGAAATTGGAAGGAAAATTGGGTACCAAACAATTCCACAAATCTGGAGGGCAAATTTCATTAAATTTCAAAAAGTCTGAGAGTCATCTACAGAATTTTGATTTATACTCAGGTCTTGAGAGGAGTAGTCCCAACCCATTCTACAGGTTTGTCCAATGTCTTTGTTCTCTCTAAACAGTGGGGTGAGGACTCCAATATCTCCAAGCACTGTGGAGCCCACCAGGTTCTTGACTACACTCTCTTCAAGCATCTGAGTGGCAGCCAGACTCTCTGCCACCTCTAGAATACAGATCCCATTCCCTTAGAAGAGTGGGTTGGTAGCCAGGCTCTCCCCAATCCCCAAAGAATGTTTTCTACTCTTTCTGAATCCTAAGATTGTTTCTGAAGAACAAAGCTGCCAAGCTCCTCTTAGTTATCCAGGTATCTGAGAGCCCTAGAAAGGCAATACTTTAAAAGAATAATGGGGAGGAAGTCCTTCCCTCTGCAAATTCCAGAGCAAAATCACCCTTTCCAGGTGCCTGGATGGGTTCACTTTCCTGGTATGAAGTGTCTTTGATCCAGACCCCATTTTTCCTTCAATCTCACTCTTTTTTTGAAATCCCATTGGTTTCATATGCAGCATACAGGGGGCCCAACCATCACACGACAGGATTTTCCAGAAATGCTTTCTAAATAGCTGCATTTCCAATCATCACCTGTGCTGAAGTGGCTGGCTGGTTCCAAGACTTGCTAAATTTTCACATGGGGCAGAATTTGCTGTGGACTCATTTTCTGAAATCTCAGAACTTCCCAAACTATCAATTTCTGGTTTCTTTATACCCAAGAGTACATTTCTCAGCTTATCCCTTTCCTCTCACATTTTACTATAAGCTGCAAGAAGCCAGGCCATGCTTTCTACGTTTAGTTTGGAAGTCCAAGTTCCTCACTTTCAAATTCTGTATTCCTTCTAACATCAGGACTCAATTTTGCTAAATTCTCAGTGACTTAGAACAAGGGTAGCCTTTCTTCCAATGCAATGACACATTCATCATTTGTATCTAAGGACTGATCAGAAATACTTTTAAGTACAAATATCTACCAACAGTATCTTCAAAGATATCTATGCCTTTTTAATCAAGAACTTCGCAATTCTTCTAGATTCTTACCCCTATCCATTTATAAAGCCATTCCAGCATTATTGATATTTTCAAATCACAGTACCCAACTCTTGTGGTACCAAAATCTGTTTTGGTTTACTAAAGCTGCTGGAATGCAATACACTGGAAATGGATTGGTTTTTTTTTGGGGGGGGGGATTGGCTTTTACAGTGAGTATTTATTAACTTAAAATTTATAGTTCTAAGGCCATGAAAATGCCTCAGTTAAGGCATCAACAGGATTATACTTGGATGTTGAAGGAATACTGTTGACATCTGGGGTTCCTCTGACAGATAGCAAGACACATTGTCACCATCTGCTGATCCTTGTCTCTTGGGTCTCATTGCTTTCTGTTTCTGGTTCCAGTGTCCTTCTCTTGGAGTTTCTGTGGGTCCTCTCTTAGCATCTCTGGGGCATTTCTCTCCAAGCTCTTTTGGTGTTTTTCTCTCTAGAATGTTTCAGCTTTTTCGGTCCTTTATCCTCTCTTGAAAGACTCCAGTAAAAGAATTAAAACCCACCTTGAACGGCATGTGTTATATCTCAATTGAAATAACCTAACCCAAAAGTCCTACCTACAATAGATCTACACCCACAGGAATGGGTTTAAAGAACATGACCTTTTACTCGGTTTCATGAAAGCATCAAGCCAGCACTGTCTCTATCTCTGATCTCTCACTATAGGTGGGGCAGTCCTCTTCATCTATCTACTTTGGACTCAACAGTATGACTTGCTTTGGTCATTAGGATATTAGAAAATTGATGTAAGTAAATATTTAAAAATTGTTATAAATTTTCTTGTATTCCTATCTCTACCATGAGAACACACCTATCATACACTGCTGAGTACAGAAGACTTGAGGAAACACAGCCAAGATCTTTCTAGATTTGTTAGCTACAGGGTGATGACAAAAATTATGACAAAGCCCATTTTAAATCAGGTAGAGCTTGATTTGGACAATCAGAACCTCACAGCTGACTTATACATACATGAAGATGAGTATATGATTGCTGTTTGCAAGCTTTCAATTTTCAGAGTGTTTTTTAATGCAACAGGAGTGAGCTGGCACAGGAGCACTCTGTATCTGCATAAAGAAATGAGCAAGCCCTCTGCGTATACTATTGCTGAATGTCATGCAAGAAAACTGTTAAGTAAGAGAAGAACACTGTGAAGAACAATATGTACAAAATAGTCCCGTTTTTTAAAGGTCAATAATTTAAATTACATAATTATAAAATAATATATTATGGATGGATTGTAAAAATTGATACTTATGGAGTGAGATATCATTAAATGTACTTTGTTGTCTATTTTAAATTTATAAACATTTTTCATAAATAAAATTAAAGTTAATATTACCTTAAAGGTCATAGGTTATCCAAAATATAGAAACCTGAGTCTGATCATGGTGACATAAAATAATCTACAAAATAGTTGTTGAACACATTATTTTGTTTCCACCTTCCTAGTAGGATATTCATATATATATTAAATTGAAAGAAAGAGAGTTAGAAAGGCAAAACAGAATCTGAGATACAGAGAGACAGACTGGACAGAGACAGAGAGAAAAAGAAAATACAAAGAGAGGCATCAAATAAATTATGATTTAAGATTTTAAATCTTATAAGTATAATGGGGTACTTATAAGAACGAAACTTTTCAGCCTGAGATAAATGAAAGTCCACGTTAAAATGAACAACCTCAAGTAGAAGCTCTATCATCTTAATTTGAATTTAGAGTACCAATTTGGCTCACGATTTTTTTACCCTGATTTTATTTCTAAAGATATATTTTGTAGCTCTTTCCTCTGAAAAAATCTATAGCAATCATGACATGCAGCAGCCAGAACAACCATAAGTACTCAGACTGTAGTCTCTAATATCAGCGCTTCTTATAAAATGGCTGACTCAATATCAAGTTTAGGAAATATAATAAATAGGCTTATAGAATATTGAAATATTATAAATGAAGAAATTTATAAAGGCACTATGTCTTCTCCAAAATAAACAGCAGCCAAATTCTAAATTTTCCCACCAGTCACTAATAGGACAATTTTAATCAAGAAGGATAAAAACTGAGATAGATGGAAACATAGCAAATATTTTGAAATCTATGAATTTATAATTATGCTTAAAATGTGATTATTTTAAAAAATAGCTAAGAAACTCACTCATTATTCTGATAGTTGTTAACAAGAGGAATTTGCTTTTATCTAGCTCTTCTGAATGAACTCTATTATTGATTAAAGTTTCTTTTCATAGAATATATACACCTAACTTATGCAGAAATAATTATGGATTTTTTTATTCAGCAAATTGTAACATGAAGTCAAATTAGTTTATTTATCATTAATAAATGTGAGCTAATAGGACACCATGTACCCCCCAATATTACTCAATAGAAAGTACCCAAAACACCTGTAAAGTATCATTCTGGTAAAAAATAAAGGAAAAATAGTCTGAATCACAGCAGCCCTTTGCATCTACCTACCAAGTTACAGATTATACAGGCAAAAGAAACATATGAAAAGAAATCACAAGTGTGTTATCAGCCAAATCCAGAATTTAGGAATTCTATAGATCAAATAATATATTATTTAAATTTCAAAAATAATAAATGCATGGACTAAAGGGATAAGAAAGCAACCATAAGATATTTTAAAAGAATAAAGAAAATTGTCTTAAAATGCAATAAGTCTAAATGTAAATATCTTGATAATAAAATTATATTTCTGACACAATAAGGGAACACTGACCATGAATATACTACTAGGTGATGTTTAGGAATTTTTCACTACATTGGCAAAACAATGGCATTGTTGTTATATATATTTATTTAAGCTCCTTTTAAGACTAAGATATACAGGAGGAAACGTTGCAGAATTTAATACCTATTGAACATGGGGCATGGACCTTGTAGCTTCATAATACAATTCTATATACTTCTAGTCTGCATGAAATTTTGCTTATTAAAATAAATAATGAAGAATATAAAGATACCTTCCACTACTGACTGAACTCTATGGATAATGACAATTGTTTTACTTTGCGGATCTGTATATAATGCATACAGAATAATAATAACAATAGATTTTTTTGGGGGGGGTGCATGGTCCAAGAATCCAACCCGGGTCTCCCGTATGAAAGGTTAGCATTCTACCACTGAACCACCCATGCACCCATAATAGAATTTTAAAGAGCAGCAGTTTAGACCTAGTCCATGTCTAAATTAGATAAAACTACTTAAAGTTAAAGTTAACCAAATAAAGAGTGAATAAGTGTTTTAAAATAAGACTATTAAAGCACGTTGAAGGTACGTCTTGATTGCAAGAATTTTGACTCAGTAGCATTGTCAACTTACCGACAAGGGTCTCTCACGTTGCCTAGTGAAACAAGATTCAGGATGAGTACTAAAGTAAATACGTGATCCACATGTCCTGAGAAACTGCCCACCCACAGCTGAGGGTACAGAACTCAGAAAGAACTTCTGCAGATGGTGATGTTCAAACTGAAGAAACTGAATTCCTGCTTGTCAATCAAACCCTCCACGCCTAAAACATGTGCTAGTTTCTACAAGCCGCAGCTAGAGTCACTGAAATCATCTGGAATATTTCACAGTTTTGTAAAAAGTTTTACCTATGATATGCTATTGTTTGCATTAATTTCTTACATTTATGATGAACCCATGAAAAATTTTTAAACTGATTTTAATGAACATGTATCTCATTGAAAATACTAATTCATTCTATTTAAATTGATTTATCTGCATCATTTGTCTATGTATATGTGTTGATGTGGGGGAAATGTAGCAAGAAAGAACAAAATATAAGAGAATGAGATAATGCTGCACTGTATTCCATATATTCCTGAGAAAAGAATGATGATAACAAAGCATAGAAATAATTTTATGTAAAATTAAAGGTGTCTTGGAAATTTTTAGACACTTACTTCTGTCTGATTACCTGGGTGTTTTAATCTATACTACATTTTTAAATGATTTGGTCTCAATAGCCCTTTTCCCCATCACCACTTCCAGTAAACTTATACCTTTGGGTCTGGTGCAGTGCTGTGCTGGTAAATCACTCTCAAAGGAAAAAGAAGCCCCACGTTTGTAAACACTCCCACTATGACTTATTTAAAGCTATTGACATGATATTGTAAGTGCAAGTTTGGAAAGAGAGTTGCAGAATAAACTCTGTGAGCTGGAACAAGCAGCACAGTATTTGGGGACAGCTTGAAAGGTTTTATCTTCCTGATATTCTAGCCCAGGTAATTCTTCAAGGAGAGGTTCATTATCATCCCAACATGAGAAATGTCATCACAATGAATTACTTAATGCCTTCTTATATAATTAGATTCTTTAGTGTGCAACGCCAGATTTTCCTTTAGTCACAAAAAATTCATTTTCTAACTGACTTCTACTCACCCCATAATTAACAATGGGAAATGGAGTTTTCTCTAGTAATTCCCATTTGGATAAGATTTCTTTATTTGCTTTGTAAAAAATTGAATGCTCTAAACAGAAGATAAGCATGTACCTATATTTGAAATGTTATGATTGACAATGACACCATAAAAGATCCAGCTGAAAGGAAATATTATTAAACTTTTTCAGAAATGGAAAATATTCATGGCACTATGTATAATTATATTCATAATATATTCATAAATTTGTCCCAAATTATGATATTTGCTGTATTTTCCCCTTGAACATTCTTAAAAGTAGTTCTTCCATGATTTTCATGATCTCATTCTATGACTGATAAACAGATCTCATGAAGAATATTAATAGGGGACAATAATTCATTACCTGGAAACATTATTAGGTAATAGAATATACCCTAAACATTTGTTGAACGATTTATATTCAATTATATTTTTAACTCTTTTGGCTTCTCTTATAAATATGTTCAATTTGACAGATATAAACCAACTCTGTAAATTTTAAATAAAATAAAACAAAATAGTTCTTCAATATATGATAAAACATTTTATGAATACCACGATAACTCAAGCGTACATTTGTTTATGCCATGTTATTTTCTATTTTTTGTGAAACTCTGCGACTAAACATCCCATACTAGTTTTCTCTCAGACACTCTGTTGTGCTCCCTTTTTGTTTGCAGAAAATGTCTTCACTACCAACTAAATCCAGGAAGTATCAGAAGAAGACATCAAATCTATTACAGTAAAATTTTCATCTTAAATAAAACACAGATATCGTCCCTCTAAGTGAGCTCTGCCTTCACAAAACTCCACTCTTCACAGATGACAATTGAGGAAGAGCAACATGACCCAATGAACATGTAATTCCATGAAAAAACAAATTTTGAAAACACATCACTGCAACAATTTCAATGCTGTAATATCAAAGATAATTCCTAGAAAATAAGAAAGAATGAGGAACCATCAATTGGTAAAAGAAAATATTCAAACATTATTCCAAAATTACGTTGATGAAAGATAACAACCAACAAATGTTAAAAGCTCTGCAATACCAAGCAGTAGAAAATCAATTAAAACCACATTTAATGAGCAGGAAAGGGAAAGATGGCACTGTAGGGCATTCTAGGGTTTAGTTTGTCCTCCAGGGCAGTTATTATAGACTCAGGAATTGTCTGAAACAACCGTTTGAGGGAGTTTGGATACAAGACACAGATCATACATTAGCCAGGAATGAATGGAAGACTGAGACTGATAAATCATAGCAAATACTTATCGTTTCATGCTCTGGAGGTGATGCCCCTACCCCACTGACATGGCAAGCTGACTTGGGGATCACTTCCTATGAGAAACAGAGTCTTCTAACCTGGAACTCTACCAGGCACCAATTGTGGTTTTTGAATAACAAAATAAGACTACTGGATACCAGCTCTGAGCACAGATAAATTTACAACAAAATCAAGAAAGATACCAGAAGTTCTGTTTCAACCCAGATTCCTCAGGGGTGAAGCAGGGCTGATGAAAAGACAGAGGCTTCTGGAGTTGGCTGAGCTCAGTTGACTGAAGGAAGGCTCAGCCCCAAGAAAAGGAATGGACAGAGATATACCAACTCTGACTCTCGCCTGACAACTCAGGGTACTGGGCTCCAGCTCTGAGAACAGTTACATTTTTATGCAACCTATTAACGAAACAGCTGGCAGTCTCCATTTTCAGCCATACCCCAGGCACAGGCAGAAACAGGGTTGATTGAGAGGCACAGTAACCACTCAAATGGTGGAGATAGTTCTCAGAAGGGTGGGTGCTCCCCAGAAAAAGGGGAAGAGGTATATGCTTCTCAAGTACTCATGGATCATTCTCTAGAATAGACCAAATGCTGGGTCCCAAAAGAGGTCTCAACAAATTTTAAAAAGTTTGAAATTATACAAAACACTTTCTTGTATCATAATAGAATGAAACTGGAAAACAAAACAGGCAGAGGACTGGAAAAGTTACAAATATATGGAGGCTAAGCAACACACTCTTCAACAATAGTGGGTCAAAGAAGTAATTACATAAAATCTCTCAAGCCAACGAAAATAAGAACACAACATATCAAAACGTATGTGATGCAGTGAAGGCAGTGATGACAAAGAAACGTATCACCCTAAATGCCTATATTAATGGCGCTTACATTTTGAAATAAAATGTATGAGTCATTAAAAAAAGAAGGAATAGATAAAATTGAAGATTTAATTCCACTCCTGGAGGAACTAGAAAAGAACAGCAAATTAACCCCAAAGTAAACAGTAGGAAAGAAATAAGAAAGATTACAGCAGAAATAATGAAATTAAGAACAACTACAACAAAAAAACAAAGCAGGAGGAATAATCAACAAAACGAGAAGTTGATTCTTTGGGAAATTCAACAAAGGTGATGGACCCTTAATTAGACCAACAAAGGAAAACTAGAGATAGTCCAAAAACTCTACAACAAAGCTGCTAGAACTAATAAATGAGTTCAGCAAAGTGAAAAGATACAGCTCAACGCAGAAAAATCAGTAATGTTTCTATATGCTTCTAGTGAGCAATCTGAGTTTGAAATCAAGGGGAAAAAATCCCATTTACAATGGGATAAAAACAAAAATATCTAGGAATAAATGTAACCAAGGGCATAAGGGATTTACATGTGGAAAACGTCAAAACTTTGCTAAAAGAAATCAAGGAAAACCTAAATAGATGGAAGTATATACCATGTTTATCTATTGGAATACTAAATATAGTTAAGATTTAAATTCTACCCAAAATGATTTACAGATTTAACACATTACCTATAAAAATCCCAACTTACATTGCAGAAACATGAAAACAAATAAGCAAATTTATTTGGAAGGACAGTGTGTTCTGAATAGCTAAAATATCTTGAGAAAGAGAAATGAAGTAGGAGGTCTCACACCTACTGACTTTAAAACATATTACAAAAGTGCCATGTTCAAAGCAGCATGGTACGGCATAAAGATACATATTGACCAATGAAATTGAGCTGAGAGCTCAGAAATAGACCCTTTCAGCTACAGACAATTGGTTTTTTTTTGTTTGTTTTTCCATGCTGGCTTGTTCATTTATTTTAGGGGAAGTGCATGGGCCAGGAATCGAAACCTGGTCTCCTGCATGGCAGGTGAGAATTCTACCATTAACATACCTTTTCACCCCCAGACAACTGATTTTATTTTTTGCCCCATGGGCAGGCACTGGGAATCGAACCCAGGTCTCCAGCATGGCAGGTGAGAACTCTGCCTGCTGAGCCATGATAGCCCACCCCAGACAACTGATTTTTGACAAGATAGCAAAGTCCACTCAGTGGGGACAGAACAGCTTCCTTACCAAGTGGTTCTGGGAGAATTAGATATCCATATCCAAAAGAATGAAAGGGGATTGGTATCTTACACCTTATATAAAACATAACTCAAAATAAATGAAAGACCTTAACATTAGAGCTAAGTCCAGAAAATTCTTAGAGGAAAATGTTCTGAACTATCTTAAAGACATGTGGTAGGAGGTGGTTTCCCAAACCTTAAACAAATGTGAAAGAAATACATGAATGGCACCTCCTAAAAAGTGAATATTTCTTTTGACCATGCAAAGTATGGTAAGAATTGACTGTACAAAAACAATATAATAACTTCTTTCAGTGTGGAAAATATATACAAAGTTAAATGTATGTTGACTACAGTACGAAAGACTTCAGGATGACAAAGTATGCTTCTATATTACTGTACTGGTCAAAGAAATGATTAAGTTTGTTATATATAATTATTACTCAAGCATACTGGTTATAATCATTTTGATAAAAGTGAGGGAATAATGAACACATAACAGAAGAGTAGTCATAAAAATTTTTATAATAATTTTTATTAATCCAGTTGTGAGCAAGAAATGAGAGAAATGATTATAAATGAGATGGCTCAAATAGAAAACTAGATAAATAATGCACATACAATCCAAATACATCAATACTTTCATCAACTTAAACAGGAAATATTTTAATTAAAGTGAAAAATATTCATTTGACATAAAGAACAAAATCTGATATTATGCTTCTTACAAGAGATGCAAACATACAGGATTGAGTACTTGAAATCAAAGGGATGGAGAAAGAAGATACTGACTACAAACATTGAGCAATAACACTA
>PVIY010039898.1:0-22770 GCA_004026745.1 Myrmecophaga tridactyla
AGGTTTGTATATGCTTTTCTAATTTGTGTTTGAGTGTTCTTTTTGGTATCCTATGCAGAAGACATTTATCTCCCCGAGGGACTGCTGTCTTCCAAATCATTAAAGAAAATATTAAATAGAAAATGTTCCAACAATGTTTCCTTCAGATACAACCCTGTACCTCCCCATCACTATTCAGCTATAATGTATTATCGTTCTCTCTTTTATTATGATCTGGGGACCAGTTTCCCATCCATGAGATGATAGTATATATATATAGTGGCCATGCTGGACTCAGCATAAATGCTGAGGAAAACATGTTTGAGTTGTACTGGCTCTCGAATGTTGATTGTCAATGTCGGTGACATGCAATCCCCAAAATGAGGGTGGTGGTCCCTACGAACTCACTCTTTGTTTGAACCCTAGTACCCTTCCTCAGGTTCTGTTTGCACAGCTTGTCCTGAAATGCTCATCTGCAGACTAAACCCCTGGCCATTGTTTATTCTACATGATGTATCTTTAAGTTTGGGGTCAAACCGTTCAATCGGATATGGGATCACTCTACATCCCATACATCTCCACGTCATCCTGACACAATGACATAATGACTGTGAATCTGCGATTCCTCTCTGCAGGATGGCTTTCCTGATTCATCAAATAGCCTTATTTAATAGTTCTTTCTACTCTACCTACCTCATTTTACAATGGAACATCTAAGTATTCACATTTTACTTAAATCATTTAATATACATATTTGAAAACCGTGCATTTTATTCTAGATCAACTACATACTTGTCAAGGACTATTGCATATACTTTTTTTTCCCCCATAGACCCTATGCCTCTAACTCATTTGGGTTGCCCATTAAAAATTTCCTTAGCTCTTTAAATTATCTCCTTCACAGGACTCAGCACATCTCTGAATTAAAATAATTAAGTTAATGACTTGAAATAGTCTTATCATTCTTAGTAGCTTATGGTTCCATGAGGGCAGAAACCCATCTCTTTTTAATCACCACTTCATCCCCAGCACTAGCACAGAGTCTGGCTTATAGAAATTGCCTCATCCATCTTTGTGGCTGGCTGCGTGATTTCATGAGAACAAGAAGAAAGCAAGGTATTCCAACTTGATGCAGGATCGCACAAACATTGGTTCTTTGAAGAACAAAAGTATTTCCCTTGATCTACCTTGGTAAGTCAAAGTGAGTTAATTAAAAATTAGTAAACACATGGCAGGATCCTCTGCATTTGAGCGGACAGAAGAAATAGAAGGCACGGTCCTCTGAAGAGCTGATTATCTAGATCTAAATCCCATGAATCCTACCCCCCTCTCACAAATGCTGCCTGTATCCGTCAAATGGTACAGTGTTCAAGAATGGAGAGTGCTACAAATACTTGTAATGCTGAACCTGAAGAAAGAACTCTTTCTGGGCTGGAGTTACTGTGGAGTTAGCTGTTCTTATGTCCAGGAAGTTCTAACCCAATCCATCCCCTATCCCCTTTTATTGATTCCAAATGTTTCTTTCTACAGCCATGATAATGAAACTATAAGCATGAGTTTGAACCATGACCCCCTCATTCAATTATGCTAATCCATCTATCAGTAACTACGATGAATATCATCATCATCACTATTATTTTGCCAGGATTTTATTAGGCTTCAATTTTAGGAAGTGTCATTGCCTTTCTCTCCTCGATCTAACTTGGTCCCCATATTTCTCTAAGCTTTATGGAAGTCTCTCTTTCCTGAAAATCTGCTATGTTCATGGCGCCACTTGAGAAGTTACTGACTCTCTATTATTTTTAAAGTCTTCTACTTGACCTTCAAGTCTCAAAATCTGGCTCAATGTCTAATTTAGTTGTTTTGTTTTTCCCTTCCCAGGATAGAGCTGCTGATCCAGATTTGCAAGTCACTCTTGCATGAGGAAAGATTCACTGCCATCTCAACCTGCTTGTCTGATAGAGGGAAAAGACTCCAAAAATTATGGCTGTGTTTATAAAGTTGTTCCCAATTTATTCCTGCTTAGTCATTCTATTCCTTCTCTGAATTCTGATAATCTTAATAATAAGCAAGGTACAATTTGGAATATATTGACTCTAATTGATTTATTATTTTGGCTCTTCAATTTTCCTAACCAGGATAAATTCCCAGGAGCCAAAGGCCATCTCTTATATTTTTGCTGTGCTTTGAAAAATGCCTGGCATCAATCCAGCTACTCTATAAACAAGTGTAAACTAATATTGCGTTTACTGAGGTTACTTTATTATTACATATTTTTTGTAACTTTGTCTCCTATAGTTTATGGTTCTCATTAAGGTGTCATCCTAAAATAATGCATCATATTATATGGGCCCTTACAAATTCTACAAGATTTCATAAAAATAAATTTTACAAAAAAATCATAAAAGTTAGTGGTTGAAAGTACCTCCCATTTTCCCAAGTTTTGTCTGTTTATTGTTTTTGTTTAGTTTTGTTTTTGTTTCTAAGAAAACTAATGCTTAGAGATATTAAATGATTTATGAAAATCATGATAGAGATAGCTTGTGGCCCCACCAAATCAAATAGAAACTACATTTATTAAAGAAAATGAGGAACTGGGGTTTAACCATGATTAAACAATCTGTTAAAGCAGGTGTATGTATTTTTCCAGTGTATACAGACAATATGTAATACCACCACTTAGTTTTTACTATAAGAAAAAATTAATCTAACTTTGTTTCCCCAGGGTTAGAAGTACTTAGCTGAAATGAACTCATTTAATTTCATTTAGTCCCTTGGAAGAAACTTGGAGAATGTATTAACTCTATGTTATAAATAAAGAGATTATACAAAGAGTTGAAGCAAAAGGGATCAAAAGTGTTCAGTAAAATTGGTGGTTAAATCTCTAATTCCCTTATGATGAAGCCACATCTGTCCACTGAGCAAATATTGTGTATATAAACAGAGTCTGGTATAAAATAACTTCTAGATTACAAAAAGATCTCAGCAACATCTTCGGAAATAGTTATCACTGAAACTGTTCAGAAGAACAAAGACAGACAAGAACAAGAGAAAGGAAAGCACGGAGGAAAATCTGAAACATTTCATATTCAAATGATCTTGTTTCTTTGAAATACATGACTGCATAGTACATTCAAGTGAAAAAAAAAAGAATGATTCTTTTCTCAACTTTATTTAATTTGGAGTAGTAACTATGCTTTCTTCAGGGGTAATTTTCAACTATTTTAGAGAGAAGAGAAACATAAAAGATGAGAACCACCAATGAAATTCCCCCCACATGGTTCCTAGGGGGCAAAGTCCATGCAACCAGCAAATATCTCCTCTGAGAAGTGTGTAACTAGTATATGGTTAAGCCATTTGGAACACCTTATTCTAAACTGAGACAAAAGATTTGCTATAAAATCTTCTACCTCAACTCCCAAAAAGACATCAGTGGATTAGGCGACCAGAGAGACTACTTGGAAACTTCTATGCTTGTGGTGTTTCTGAGTCATGTCTTTAGTCGGGGATAAAGCTTATTTGGAATGATGTGGCTCATGCTTCAGCAATGTTTTGCTCTAGACAGATGGACCATATGGAAACTATGAACTGGCTTCACAGAAAGGACCATGATGAGCCAAGGCATCGTTTTTATGTTTTCTGTTTCTATTCAAGTGGCCTAGTGAATAATATATTCTCCTAAGACATGGTATAGTGTGAGCCTTTGTTTAATTTCTAAGCGGTGATTATTTTTAATATGTTTTTAATAGAAGAATTTAAAACACACTCACTTATCTCTTGCACTTAAAAAAAAAACAGGCCTGAAATATTTTGGACATTTAATATATTCCAATCCTTCCTTTAAGGTACTGGCTTGCTTTGATACCACAATAAGTGTCATGGTCCAAAAGGAGAAAAAAAAAGTTTTCAGAACCATAGATGTCAAAGATCAGCTTTCCAACAAGATCTAGTAATAAGCTCTAACACTTTTCTGAAAGATTCTAATTACCACACACACACACACACACACAAAAGTCATGCCAGTTTGCTGAGAATTAGAAGGTAGGCATGAGCAGTAGACCATTAGCTTGGGAAATGCAGAGTATTTATTCATGGTAAGCTGCTTTAATAATTTTTAGAGAAGTAACAAATGCTTCACTAGAAGATTCAAAAATAGAGTGAGTTTTTTTTTTTTTTTTCTGGATTAGGCTTAAATTTTAATGAAAAACTGGGTGGGTAAAGAAAAATTACAGTTGTTGGCACAGTTCCAAAATGGAGCAAAAGAACAGCACTTAAGTGATTGCATGTTTTGTATAGGACGTGGGAGGGCTACAGAATAGCTGAAATTAATATGTGGAAAATAACTGCACTGGTTCCTTAGAGGTATTAAGAAACTATCTCACACATACTCACTCAGCTTGTAAATCTCTGCAAAGGCTATGATGAAAAATGATCGTGTTTCATTATTATAATTAAAATTTAGCAATCTCAGATGCTTTCCTAAAGAAGTAAAAATATGAGACAGAGATAATATGCGTACAATTATTTTAAAAGAAAAATTTAAGGAAATCTAACTTACTTTTTCAAGGAAATTTATTAAAACACAATTACACTGCATGCTTAAGATTAGGAGAGAATAAAAGGCTTTTTTCATATAAAAATAAGCCTCCTATTTTACAGATTATAATTCTCAGCTTCTGGTAAAATTTTCAATTTGATTAGAGAAAATCTTTTAGGAAACTATAAAATTGGTTCATCTGAGTTAACTAGATATTATAAATATGGGGGTGCCATAGCCACTGTAGGATGGCAGGACCAAGACTGAAAAAGACAGATGTTTATTCTTTGCATAGGTTTATAGATTTGGTGCTTTGATTATTAGAGAGTGAATCACTGAGATAGTTTTAAAACAATATACAGAGATAGTCAAATGGGATCATTCAGACCTGAAATAATTTCTTTTCTACATATTTTTCCATTTTTATCTTGCTCTAAAATTTTCAATACACTTATACCTATCATTTCATTTTGGCTTATTACCATTACCTGTGTCTATGAATGATGTGTTGAACTACTAATTGTGATTAGAATTCTATATTCTTTTGACTGTTGGATTTTAGTCATTATATCAGATCCCATTTCACTTTATAAATTATCTGTCTTCATTGTCAAATTCAGCTAGATAACCTTTCAACTTGTCTTCTTCTGGCATTGTTTCTACTCTTTTAAAAGTAGAGATTCTGAGGACAAGAAAGAACAGTTCTGGGGGTTTCTTGTCCAGAGTTATGAGGTCCCATTAGATATATCATGGAGAAGCCCCTGTCTACCACATTACAAGGAAAAACAAACATGGCCCACAAAGCCATAGTTTCTGAAGGTGTTATGATTTTAAAACATAAGCCATTAATTTAAGAAGCACTTTATTAGTTATAAACATAATTAAGACTTCTTAGAACTGGCATACAAACCATCCATATACCATTTGCATAATGAGAACAAGGCAAATGGCCTCATTCTTGTGCCTTTTTCTTTTTGCCAGGTATTATTCTTAGCAGCTCAACTGCCTCTCGTACACACTTGCTCTCCCTTGTCTGTACTTAGGTCCATGCTTATGTTGTAGAACAGAAGATGATTTCAATGATGGCACAGTGTTTCCTCATTTAAGACAAGCTTTGCTACTTTAGAACACTGTAGCCATTGCATGTTTGCAAATTGCTTATACAATTCGTTCAATGTTCTACAATCATATTTCTTTTTACAACCATATTTTTAAAGGAATGCGTCTAAAATACCCAGCTCTGTGGACACAGCAATTGGTAAACAGCAAAATAGATTGTGTATATTTCATTATTTTAGTAAGACATCAAACATCTTTTACTCACATCGAATTACATGAGTCCATATACCACACAGAGACTAAATATCAATAGATTTCAAAATGCATGGTACAATGCTTTTGAATGATCCTTATTGATTTTTACAATAAGTTTAACATTTTTAATGCACTTACAGTACCACTGTCTTAATTTACCTATGGAAATAGATGAAATTTGATATTTAGTGGTATCAAATCCTTCCAGCTATTGGAGAGTGTCATTTTAGATATATCTATAAGTAACTGCAGAGCATGAAAGAATGCTGCCTTCTACACACAATGATGCTACACACACTAAGTGCATTTCCAAACACAAGCAATTACTGTCTTTTGGCTAGTGAGAGCTACCTAAATTACATTAAAAAAAAATAGTTATGAAACAATAAGACAATGACAAGTGTAAGAGATATGTCAATAAGTGTCTTTGGCCTCTCTGATTCTTTTGGTTGTCCTACCTATTGCAGGTGTTCTCTGGGCTAAGAAAGGAGTATTATCTCACATCTTAATGCATCAAATGTTATAGGCATCTATGATACTTGCATATCTCTTCTAGGTAATAACGAAAATCACGAGGAAAGCAACATTGTAAACATGAAGGCAAAAAAAAAAAAAAAAAAAAAAAAAAAAAAAAAAAAAAACATTAAAAAAAGCCCAAAAAACAATTCTGGATATAACAAAGAAGATGAAAAATGGCATGAACGTTTCAAAAGACTCTACAAATTAAACAGCATTTGCTATAACACAACTGGAAAACGAAATGATACATTATGAAATACGGAATCATCTGAAATAAGCAGTTATGGATATAAGTCACAAGAAGGATTTTTTTTCTTACTTGCACAAGTATCTTGAAGGGTTTGAAAGGTCTTTCACCATGAAGCACTCGCCTCCATTCACACAGAAAGTCTTCTCATTCTCTGCACATTTTACAAGATGGCTTGTCCCAGTGGTAGATGTAGAAGTAGCTGCAAAGGAGATAAAGAAGGGGAAAGGTTCACATCTAATAATACCTTCTTAACAGACTTAACGTTAAATACTCTTGAAAGAAGAGTTCATATAAAGTACAGTGGACTTCACTGTTTTCAGGATTAGTAAACAACAACTAATAACTTAGGTACTTTCTAGGTATAATTAGAGTTAAATTATAGAAGAGTTAATTATAGAGCGCATTAATTAAATTAATTGTAATTAAATAGGAAAAGGGGCGCAACACTTTAATGACCAATATTTTAACTTTTAATGTAGTTGGAAAAGAGAAGATCTGTTATCGTTAAGTAAAATATATTTTCCAGGATGGATTCAAAAGTAACGATTTAAAGCTACATCAGTGCAGCTCAATTTTTCACTGGCAACAAATTGATAAAGTATCTGGAAGTCCGTGTTTCGTATATATATATATATATATATATATATATATATATATAGCAAAGAAAAATATAAGGAGCTTATCATCAGCTCCTAATGAAAAAAATTAATATTATAAATTGAATACAACGTACATATCAGAAGCCACGCTATCCAAAATTTCTTCTCTAACTACAGAGCACTGTTGAGTACCAGATTGTCATTACGAGTTTGAGAAAATAGAAAGATAGTTTAATATTCTTGCAAATGTAGAATTGGAAGCACTAAAAAAATTCACCCATTTTGAAGTAGGAGTAGAAACAAGGCTTAATCTGGAATTAGAACCTCTTTCAAGTAGTATAACTTCACAGTTGTATGGGAATGAAGTTGGAATTAGAGCCTTCAGCACTGGGTGCATGGATTAAACAGAGCTAAGTCTCTCCCATGCATTTAGTATCCAATCCTTTCCCCACTAACATCACTGGGAACATCACAAGTAGTGCTCAGTCTCAACCAAAAAAAGTCTAATTTAAATATTTCTCGTCATTGGTATCAGGACAAAAAACAAGACAAATATTATCAAGCCATTGAAGATTCCATTTGCTCTCTGAGAAAAAAAAATCCGCCTTTAAACAAATAAAAATGATTTTCTTATCTACTGGCTCTCTCATTGTTCATCTTCCTTATCAATTTCTATTGTGTGCATGCTTTTCAGATACCCTTGTTTATTTTTATTTGACCTTAATTTCCATCTTCTCCATTCTGAGTTTCTTTCACATTTCCTTCAAAAACCCACATTTTGTTGTGAATTTTAACTCAATTTATTCTTTTACTGTGCTTGAGCTTTACTCTACCTGATCAGAGTAATCAGTGTCAGAATAATTCAGCCTCTGAATTATTGAAGGCCTTTCTTGTCTCTTACTCCCCTGTCTAAGGCATGTTTTTTGGACCATGTCTGCTCTTAGCATGGTTTTTCTTTCTTTAATTGTAACAGCAATGGATAGCCAAAGCAATGTGGGCTCTGGAGACAGACCTTGGTTCAAATCCCACCTCCTATTAGCTTTGTGTTGTCCTTAAGAATGCCACTTGGTCACTTACATGCTCAATTATTCCATTTAGAAGACAGGGTAATGGCAACTTTATGGGATTTACATAGGGGTTACAATTAATCTAGGTAAACGATTTTGCACAAAACTAGTGATCAATGAATAGCAAGTATTATTACTGGGCAACTCGGGAAGAATCTTAATTTTGTTATTTATCAGATTAAAAGCATGACAATGAAAATCTATGGATTTCGAAGAGGTTTACTAAACTTGACTCTTTACTATGGGATAATTAAGAATTGGATCATTTTTTTTATTTCTCGAACAAAAAAGTTGCTTCAAAATGCATTTCAAGGCATCTTTCACAGGTCTCCAAATCAAACAAACCAAACCAAAAGAACAAGGGAGAATGAAGAGAGAGGGGATTTCAGCCTCTATTTCCAGCTGTACTTTACTACCTTCATCAGAAACAGGGGAATATCACTTGCCTAACTGGGCCTGTAAAGTCATGGAGTAAGGAACATTTTTGTACCTCACATGGCATATCATTTTAACATAATATTTATCCTCATGTAAAAATTATTTACTTAGGTGCTGTGTATTAATATTTTCATCCACGGTGATTGCTATTTAAAATATTAGGAGGAAGTTTGCCTTGGATGTTAAAGGTTTTATATTTAAGACTGTGAGCTGTTGACAGGATTCTAGGAGATGAAAAATGGGCCAGGTTATCCTTGCTGCCCCATGTGACACTGCCGAGCAGACAACCTGCAGTGTGCTGTCACCATGTCCTGCCGCCAAAGGATGCCAAATCTCAAGCAGAACCCAGCGTTCTCTGCATCCCTGACAGGTTTCTAAGGATTTCCCTCACCCAAGCTGAGCAACAAACACTGCACAAGGCCCTTTCAGAACACATCCTGAGGCTTTTACCAAGAACCACAAAACCAGCATCCATTCCCCAAATCAGATACTCCACAGAAATTGTAAACTTAACAATAACAAATAGCAGTGATAGAAGCAATAGACAGATTTTTATACCTGTTCCTTGGGCTTTCTGAGCTGGTGAGATTATCGAAATAAGTAAGACTAATAAATGTACGTTAAAACCAGAAATTATACTTGTTTTTTGTCCTTTGCAAATATCTCTCCCTGAAATGATTACCCTCTGAATGCTACCCTGCAACACCTGGTTATAAGGCATTCATTTGAAATATTTTTACATCATTTCTTGAAATGAGGAATGGGAGATGTGGTAGTGAATAAATATTGTTGGAGGAAATGAAGTAGCATTTTTATCTATTAGCAGCAGTAAGATCAAAAATGATCATGGGATTGTAAAGCAGTACTTAACTCCCAGTTGATGCAAAGTGTGAACTGACTGAGGACAGCTGCTCCAAACCAAAAACCCAACAGGCATAAGCTACAATTGTCAGAAGAACCTGGGATGGAGATGGGGTTATATGGGCCTTTCTGACTTTTGCCAGGTTTCTTTTACTTTCCTCAGTTGAACATACTAAATAGCCTAAGCAGCTCTATAAATTTTGCAGCAATATCCTTTCTCTTTGGCTAACACATGCTGAATTGCTAAATCTGTTTCCACTTGGTAAATTCTGCCAGAAAATAAAGAAACAGACAGGGCAGGTTGTTAAACCAAACTATGGAAACTACAATCTTTAGAGGTAAAGCTAAAGGTGTAGCAGATAGAATTGTTTCAATCTATCAAAGATGACTTTCACTAGCTGTTCTGAATGAATAAGTGAAGTATATCTCATGCACTAAGTACTTCATAAACCCTGGCTCCCTCTCCTTTGTAACTAGTGTATCCTGATTTGGAAGTTATCTTCAGGTAAGTGCAAAATGAACGGCAATTGAGAACGCTGCTAAATGCAACTCTGTTATTTTATTATTTGCCATTTGTATGAACACTTTATCCCATAGACACTTTCCTTGCTATGTTAGCAACTATAATATTAGAAGGAAGAAAGTATAAATACGGCAGTAACTTGTTACCAGAGAGTGTTCTTAAGACTGTTTCACTCTAGAATTGGTCTGTCTTGGCGAGACAGGTCAGGACTAGCGGTGATCCCAGGGGTTAGGTGGGCAGTTCTTTAACTTAGATAAAGATGTGAGAACTAAGAACAACATTTAGAGACTCCAAAAAATCCTTCACTACAAAACAGCGCCCTCTCCTTCTATCCTTCCCTCCCTACTTCTTTTTTCCTTTCTCTCCCTCCCTTCTCCAATTCCTCACCTACTAGCAATGGTGTGCAAGCTTTGATGGTAACAACTAGAGTTAATGGAGCTAAAAATTGCAATACCTTAAACAGTTGTCCCTAAGATATGACATTTTGTGTGTGTGTATGCTGTATGGCGGCGTCATATCTCATTACTTTCCCTTGTGAGTATCCCGTTATTGCAGCACCATTTGTTGAATTTTTGTTTGTTTGCTTGTTTTTCTTGCTTGTTTGTTTTTTAGGAAATGTATGGACCGGGAATCGAATCAGGATCTCCCACATGGCAGGCGAGAATTCTACCGCCGAACTACTCTGGTACCCCCAAGATGTGACTTTTATAGATAAAATGTAGTGAGATGAACACTGGATTTAGCTGAGAAGAATCTGACCTACCCAAGGCTCTACTTTGCCTGTTCCTAGCTGTGGGACCTGTGTCCAGCTACCTGCCTCAGTAATTTCAGCTGCAAAATGGGCTATCATAGGGTTCTCTTGAATTTTATTAAAGAACTTTGTCAGTTGCAACACTGCACACAGAGATGACAGTATTACTATTACTAACGGTATAAATACTGAACAAAGAGGGGCAAAAACTGTCTGTCCAGACTCTGAAATTATACATACTCAAGTTTCAACTGTTATTTCTTAGTAAATCAGTCTTGTACAAAATGTTAAAAGAGACGGCCTAATTTGGAGGACAAATCACCGAACGATTTTAAAACACTTAGTAAACATCAATAGTCTGTTTCAATTCCATCATGACTATGAATAATTTATAACCACTACATTTCTTTTTATCAGGCATAAAACAGTATATTCTCATATACAGCCCTATTAATTAACACTTTGCCTTGGTGTGGAAACTTTCTTACAATTGATGATGGCACATTTTTATAGCTGTTCTATTAATTATGGTCCACGTTTAACTTAGGGTTCATTGTGTTGTGCAGTTGCAGGGATTTTAAAAAATAAATATAATCACTGAATTTGTTTATAAAATAAAACTGGACAATTCAAGTAAAACCAAAGAAAACTATTATCTTTATTTCAACTTTCAAGATATTCACAATTCTTCAATATTTCTGACTGAATTCTTGTTACAGAAATTAACTGTATTTACAATAGTGTATTGCTATAACACTTGAACAACTCTAGAACACAAAAATAGTATGATTTCCAAAATGTTAAATTATAAATAAAGTTAAATGGCAATTTGATGTTTTGAAAATCACACTACTGCACACTTCTGTAAATACACAGAGGAGCTAAAAATTTGAAGAAGAATTAAATGTCTTCCGCTCATTCGCAAATATTTTCCCACAGAATTCCCCAGTATTTCCTGCAGAATGCCAGACTTTTTTCTGCTCAAGACAGACTAAAAAGAATATAATGCTGAACATGATGGCTTACTTTCTTGCTTGTTTTAAGGAGTGTTTTCCTTATCAGTGAAGTAGACAGCACCGACAGACCAGAGCCATTACACAAATGCAAATCACTGATAAGAAGGTTCTCTATTCTTCTTTGACAATTAGCAGGAATTAGCACTAGTGTACAGTGTATACCCCAAGGAACAATCATTAAATCCTGTCTTCACTGAGTGAATGAGCTCCTACCAGCACTCTTTAGGACATTTTTAATGTTTATTTTGCAGAAAAATAAACTAAACAATAGCATGCAGATTTTGCAATGAAATAAAAAATATTTTGATATTCCCTTACAAAAGTTGCCAATTATTACAGAATTAGTTTTCTTAAACCTTGCCTATGATATCTTCAATGTCTATGTATTTAGAAATATGTACGCTTTCTTACTCTTTGATCTCCCAGTTAAAAATTCTTAGCCTCTCTGGAATTACGTATTAGAAACACTGTGAACTACGACTTGGAAAAAAAATTCTTTATGTGGCTCCTGAAAATGAAGCTCTGGAGCAGAAGTTTAGTTAGAAAAGCTGAGCAACCGGATGCAGCTTCTCTGGATGCAAAAGGACTGATAGGCAGTCATTAGTCTTCCTGAGGAGAAGTCCACAGCCAGATTCAGAATTACTGAAGCACTGTCCAATGGGTTGGCATTTTTCCAATCGCAATTCCATCCTTTGCTGAATAGCAAATAGGTACTTCTAATGGGTGAAAAAGGACAGGAAGAAAGAAAAGAAAACTATAGCATTGACTTGGAGGTCCCCAGAACCAACACTGCGACTTAAAGAAGCATGCCATCTCCCTGGAGCTGTTCTCCACCAAACTTTGCTCAAGAAACATAAAAGGAAGCCAGAAAAACATCAAGAGACCATAAACAGGCCCTGAACTTTCTAAAGTAGAATTGGGGTATCTCGCTTCTTATTCTGCATGAATGCACCTCCTGTCTTAAATAAAAGCTGAACTCACTTAGAGGTCCTTAGAGTACCTACAAGGTGGCAGTTTGTCCAAAGAACAAGTTGACTCCAAAGAATAGGGGTCTGTGGGGATTAACTCGTTTAAGTGATAAACCCTGAGTTGTGGCATCGTTAAAACATGCATAGAATGAAGAGGTGAGGGCACATTTCATAGTTTATCCCTATATTTAAGAATAGGGTATAAATCACTTCAAAATAATAGTTCTATGCTATGAATTCAAAGACGTGCACAGAAGAAGGCGACCCAAGGTCACACAAATGAATTGGAAAATGCTTGTTTTCTGTTTTTGTTCAATGTATAAAGAGGGCTGCAATAGGTTAAAAGGATGTCTTTAGACTCCGCTTTCCCTTAAAAGCTCTCTAAGTAGACCCTGATATTATTTCTTTCTTCTTCAGCAGGATGAAAAGTGACCTTTGGATGTTTCTCTTCATAAAACAAAATTATGGTTTTTGTCGTAACACTGATCTCATTTGTAGCTAAAATAAAGCAGAATCTAAGTTCCCAGTAATTGCTGAGTAAATGATTTGGTGTCATTAGATAGTGTTATTCTTAGAAAAATAAAATCGCCAGGAAACGCTATTTTTCTAACATACAAGTTGCTTTATTTTATCCTTTTCTTCTGACAGTGCATTTCATTCATGACACAGTATAGTCATTGTAGTCTACTACTTCTTAGAGAGTAATGTCTAAATGACATAAATGACTTGTAAAGTGTCCTAGTTTTTCTAAAGAAGAGGGAGACTATCTTTCCACAGAGGGTAATTGACTCAGTGGAATTACTAGGAGGTTGCAACTTTTTCTTCACAAAGCTAATTATCTTTTAACTAAGAAGCCAATTCCAGAAGTCAAGTTCTGCTATATATTGTCTACTAATCTGATCACCAACAGTTTTTATATTAGTACAGCATTTCCATAACCGGGAGTCCACAAACTTCCAAGCTGTCCCTGGGATCTTTCCCCATCAATACCTATTTTCCATCCAGCTTAGAAGGTAAATATCTGCAGCCCTTTTGATTGGCTTCATTTGATATATTTATAGATTTCACCAGGCTAAATGTAGAAGGAGCACATTTTCTGCATTTTCTACCAGGATTGATTTGGCCAGGAGGTCATGTCAACCTAGAAAATGTTGTTCTGTTACCTTTACGACCAGTCAAAATTCTTAGCACCAAACAAAATAAATCAAAACAAAGAAGACTAAGCTGTCAACAATGATCAAAGATTCAGTTATTCAGTAAGTTCCTGAAATTACCATGTGACATTTACGGACATAGGTTAATTTATTCATCAACTAAAATACATTTAGAAATGAAAGGCCAAAGGAGAAAAATCACGAGGCATATTCATTATCTTATCCAACAAGTTTAAAAATAAATGTGGTTGGCAGGGCCACAGTGGCTCAGCAGGCAGAGTTCTCGCCTGCCATGCCAGAGACCTGGGTTCAGTTCCCGGTGCCTGCCCATGCAAAAGAACAACAAAAAATTAAATAAACATGGCACATCCAAAGGTAAAAGCCCTATGGTTATTTCAAAAGATAGTGAATTGACATTTGATGTAATTAAAAATCAATTTAATAACACCATCTATTAGTTAGTCCTATTTCCAAAATCAAACCTGAATTTAATCAAGCGTCTACCCACAACTACCAATTCATAGGAAGTTCAGTGGTGAAAGGAACATAATAAAAGTCACCATGGGAAACAATCAGCAAAATCCAGAATATACAGAACTCTACGGCAACCAATCTGTTTTTTTTAAAAACAAGCAATTACAAGGGAAAGAAGAGAAAGAACAAGAGTTACAGGTAAAGCTAAACCAATGAGAGTTAAAAAAGAGAGTAACCCAAAATATGGAAAATCAAAAGGTAAGACAAATTGCAAGCAATCAGAATGAATGAACCTAAGCTGATCCTGATATTTATGAGAGGAAATAATTGGTAATTAATAATACTGAGAAATTATCATTAATTTGTGTGAGTTAAATTTATTATGGCTATGTTTAAAAATAAAAGGGTCCTTATCTTTTAAAGCTACATAAGGAAATATTTATACATTAAATGATAAATGTCTGAAATTTATTTTAAAATAGTGAGATGAGGGAATAAGTGGGGTAAAAATGAAACAAAACTGATAGCTGCTGAAGTGGGTGATAACTGCAGGAAATTCATTACACTATACTTTATACTTTCATATATACTCAACATACATGTTTAAATATACTATATATATATATACACTTTTGAATACATGCTTACATATGTTTAAAATAAAAATGAAAAATATCAATTGAAAGTTTTCAGAACATGAATTAATTTTCAGAATTAGAATGATACTCTACATTTTCTTAAAATGTCTACTTTTAGCTAATATAACCCAAACCATTTTAACATTGAAACTCTAAGGGGGCCCTATTAATGCCAGAAATATGCCAAGGATGTTGACTATAAATACTACTCTTTACCACTGCTCTTGAAGTTCTAACCAATGCAAGAAAACAGGAAAAAAAAATAGTGGCATAACATTAATAAATGAAACAAGAAAACAATCATTATTTGAAGACAATATGATTCGGTAACAGTATGAACAAACACGAATGCCCAGTGAAATAAAGGGATCATAGTCACAAGAATAAGAGGAAATACAAATTAATGAGGTTAGCCAGATACGAATGTAGCAATAAAAGTGAAGATAGGGAATATTTTTGAAGGGGGACTGACTTATTAAGAAGGAGAATTAGGCACATGGCTGTAGGAGGAGAAGGCATTCCATTAAAGGGAAAAACAAACAAATGTGTGAAGGTAGGAAAATAAATATCATGTTCAGTGAAAGTTAACAGTTTAGTTTGACTGGGATATAGATTATGAATGAGATGAAGTTAACAAAAAGCTATAAAATGATGACGCATCCATATCAGGGAAGCCCTTGTGATGTTGGATGGAATTAATCTTTATCATGTATGTCATGGAGAGAGAAGTTTTTGAGCAGTGCCAGAATTAATAAAATTAGTGGTCCATACTGCAGCTTTGGACGGGGAGGAAAAGGAGGTGGGGAGATAAGTAAAGAAACTACTGCAGAGGCCAAGGTAAGACAGAAGGTGGGCTCTCAAACGACTGATGGGAAAGGAAAAGGGCCATATTTAAGAACTAACACCATGTGGCATTTATATATATTGAAGTTAGGTAGGAGCTAAACACTCCTGGGGTTCATCTGAATTTCACACCTTGTATTGTACCTCCTTCTGAGGCATTCAGCCTGCCTAACACACATTTTCTCCTTACCCTTTACACATCATGTTAAGAGAGAGGGGAACTGAGGCCTATTCTAAATGTGCAATACTCATTGCTAGAGCTAAAATGTCTATGTTACAGCCAAGAATACATTACTGGTGTTCTCCTAATGTCACTATACCACATGTATACTGATAGAAAGGATTCCATTAAGAAGAGTCTATATCACAACTGGAGTGACACTGTAAGTTGATCATAGAGATGCTCCAGTGACGTTTCCACAATGTAGGGATGCAGCATTGTGATAATGTTTCAAGCAGTCTAAACTTTCAGTGCTTTGCACACAGGAGCCTCCCAAATAAAGCACAGCAAAAAATGATTTCCAGGAAATAGAGAACAAACCTCCAAGTGTTACAGGTTTGACTCAACCCTTTTGGAACTAGCGGCTCTGTAGGACAAGAACCCTGAATAATATTCCTTAGAATGTCATTCTTACACCTCTAGCAGAAAGCCTGTTCTAAACATACCTTGCAAAAAGCCCAGATTGCAGTTGCTGCATACCATTTAGCCAAATGACTGCAATTTTGTGTTTGTGTGGTGGTTCTGGGGATAATTACCCAGATTCTGTTTCCATAAGTATACCATTTTCCTCACTAACATCAAGGGTGCTGTGCATAAAGAAATGCAGTAGTAAAAGCATGTCCAAGCATATGAAACTTGCTCTGTAAACACTTGGCTTGTTTTAGTTCATATATTTTTCCCACAACTCCCAGAAGTTTCCTGTTCCCAGGTTTGTGATCAGAGTTGCAAAACATCCCTCCCTGTAATATGATGTGTTATTAAATGTGTATCTGCAGTCTTTAGGTTCCCAGTACAAAACCAAGTAACACAAGGAAATCACTTTTTTTCAATACCATTATGGCTGTTTACACATGACCAATCTGAACAGGAATAAAACAAGGTTTCAATAAAATATAATTTAATGTTTCACCTTGGGAAAACGATTTCCTTTTTTGCCCCATTCCCCAAAGGACTAGTTGGTCCCATAATATTTAATTGATAATAGGTCCTGTTTCCCTAAAAAGCACATAATTTTTAGGTCAGAGATGGGGGTGATGGGAGGTATATTACAGGCAAATTCCATACCTGCTTACGAACACAACAAAAATGATAAATTAGCCTGGATCATGTTACTCCTAAAGAAACCTTCCTTCCTTAAAACTTTGACTTTATGTTTTTTTTTTTTTTTTTTTTCTGGGCCTCTACACTCAGACTTAACAGACACCTGTTTTCTTATTGTTTGTATTAATCCTTGTTATTCAATGGAAAGAAAACAGGTGCACATATTGGACGCCTTTTTCAAAGTATACAATTTTTAAAAATTGGAGCCATGTGGTCAATGTCTAACTATCATCATCTGTGCTGGCTGTTTTATATATATATATATATATATACACACACACACATCATTCAGTTGTTGGGAAAGTCTAATGGAAATCATATCCTGGATATAGTTAAACCAAAAAAGGCCATGTTGAAACACATCATAAAAAAAACAGGTAGAGTAGAGGGCATGGCCTTATCTGAGCTTGCCTGGCCATTTCCCTACACTGTCAGGAACAGGGAATATTAAGAAGTTGCACACATAGGACCATAGCTGTAATTTATTAGTTTTTCCTGGTAGCGATATATCTATCTGTGTATATGGACTAACAAAACACTTCCATCTCCCAAAGCTACAATAATTCAGAAAGGCTGAGGTCCTCCCCACTTCTTCTAAAACATAAACCATCTTTGTAGACATGGAAGGCACGTGTTTAATGCATCCGCATTAAGGTGCTTTGTAACCCAACATGGATCAGAAAACGGCTTAGAGCAGGCATTCATGGTTGACCAGCACACCGGCTGTAACTGAACCAGGGCTCTATAAAGCTGCCTAAATGCAAATCAAAACACTTAAAACCAATTTAATTCCAATTTAATTCTTTATATTCCCACATAGTTCCTGGATAAGATTCAAATGTCTTCAGTTGAAATTCGTTACTTACTTGAAAACTTTCAATCAGGAAACCACTGATTTGCTTTCTGTCATTAAAGATTTGTCTTTTCTAGAATTTCATATACATGGAGGATGTACAATATGTACTTGTTTTACGTTGGGTTGTTTTTGAGAGCAAGGATTTTAAAACTGTGTCCTAGGATCTATTATAGTGTGTGGCAGATAGTAGGTGTTTAATAAGTGCTGGTGAAAAAAAATAGATGTCCTTCATTGGAAGAGTCACTCTTAAAAACTCTAACCAAACATGGACCATTCAAATTAGCTTCCTTAGTTGGATTTATTTTTATATTAATTTCACCTACGCTTTCCAAAAATAAACTAAGCCTATCTTATACATTCTGAGTGAAAATAACTTTAACAAATGGATTGTATACATTTGAATCATGGAAAAAAATACTTTCAAGGAGTAAAACACATCATCTAAGTAGGCAATCACATCTTTAGTTCTGCTAATGAGAAATTTTCCAATTTAACAAATAAATTATCCAGTGTATTACCATAATAAGGAGGTGTGTAGGGTTGGTTATGCCTCTGAAACCCACTGGGGGCAAGTCCAAAGTGGCAGACAGGTTCTGGTTATATTTCTAAGAAGAAAACAAGACCTTACTCGGAGAAGGAGATCCTACTAATCAGCAGAGAGAAACTGGACATCTCACTCTATCCTTTAAAAAAGCATGCAATATCAGCGGCTTTCCTTTAAGAAATTCTGAAGAAATCAGGGAAGGGAATCACTGTTTTATGGAAGCCAGACAAGTCTCTGGAATTAACAGGGGACAATAACAAAGGATTTTAAATACCAAGCAGATGTTACATTCTTATACAACAATCCTTCATTGACCCTGCATACTGCACTCCACAAAATGGCTATCAGAATCTGACAAATGGATATATGCATTTGGATATGGACTGTGGCTTGTGCTTGGGGAGCCAACAATCCCTGTGCCAACATACCTTCTGCATGCGCAGGTGTGTGCCTGTGTTTATAGCTTTCCTTTATTTGAAAAAATCAAGCTGTACTGTCATCCATTGACTGACAAGGTGCTTTTCATTCTTTGATTTCTTTTTTTTTTTGTATTTGAAATTGTAGAATTGAAGAACTCATTGGTAAATGCGGATGTAGTTTGCTTTGCACTTAACTCAATCTCATCACTGCTGTAATTAAAGCTCTTTTCCTAGAATTAAGAAAATACCCAAAATATCCATGACTTTTCTTTTTCCATCTTTGTTCTTCAGACTTTTTATTTTGAGCCTAATCAATGATTAGATTGAATATACACTGATCTATTCATTAACAATATTACTAAGATACATGATTATTCTTTGAAACTGCTTAAAATAGTTTGTCCTTCACCAAGTTAGGCTAGAAATATTCTTCGCCATTTTTTTGTTTTGTTTGTTTTCAGGTTTCCTAAGAGACATCAGGTTTTTGCATTAGTGAATTAGTTTCAGTGTGAACAACTAATACAAAGTTGAACAAGCAGAACATATGAAGCAGAATGACAATTATAAATGTGTCAAAATGTTTCTTCTCAAGTCAGAACAAGGCATTGGCAAACCCAAAGTAATAGCCACAGCAAATGCTGGCCATGCATATTTAAGTAAATCTTACTCATACATTTCAGAAAGAAGGTAAACAAAAAAGTAGTCTGATGGAGGATACATGGCAGAGGAGAAAGAAGAGAGTAGGAAAAATTTTGTCTTTGAGAAATTTAATACTTCTAGACAATGAATATGGAGTTCAACTCAAGTAGGAAGGTCTGGGATGACAGTTTTGTGAGGCAAATAAGGCTGTGATTTCCTTTGGGTCTCCAGTTTCATAGTCTCAGGTGAGTTTATAGCAACTGGGAGAATGGGGGGTATATGCTCAAGGCTGGCTAATTTCTTCAGTTTGTTACTTCCAAACTGAACACAGTATATTCCCTGGACTGACATGCTGGGAAATGTTACAACTTACTGTAAAGTCTAACTTCAAATTCAGATGTGCAGTTGGGAGCTCTCCACGTAGAACTATCAAAACAGCAACATGGTAAAAAGGAAACTTACAAAAGTTGAAGAAGACTAATGAAATTGAGTCTGTTAAAGGGGCAACACGACCCGTATTTACATTCTAGAAACAGGTAAGTGAATAAACAGTTCACATGAGAGAAAGTGACCCAGCAGGACTCAAGCTGAAGTCTTCAGGCTGGGATCAATGTTCTGGGGTCCGACCCTTTTAGCAACTCTGTGAAAGAAGCGCTGTATGATCCCATTTTAGAGATAAGAAACATATCTGAATTATCCAAAGTTTTGCTCAATTTTATGAGAAACTCTGTGATTAGGCAATAGAGTAAGGGTCTGTACAAAATTCCAACTGTGCTTAGATCAGTGAACCAAAAAACAGAGGTCCAGACCAAAGGAATCCATCACTTTCACAAATTAAATAATTACAAAAAATATTAGGGATGGTACAGTAGCCTTAACCATAACCACCTAAAAACAATTAGGACCATTTTATAATCAAAATGACCAAGAGAACGTACCCTCAATGCTTAGCTAAATTCAATGATTTAATGGTAAAAATGTCTTCATCGTTAGATGAAAATCAATCATTTTAGCGATGGTGAGATGGATCTGTACTGATTCCAAATATAGAATTTGCTATGCGTGGAATTTCCACTTCCTGAGGCATAATTGAAAATAAAATTATTTAAAAGTTGAAGAACAGGCACTGTTGCTGCTAAACAGGAAGAGGAGTGCTAAATTCCCCTTTACCTTTCCTTCACTCCTTAGCTCCAACTTGTTTTGTTAAAAAAAATAAAGACAACAAATAGGCCTGGATATCAGTCTATGTAAGGCTACTAGGCTCTTTACACAGTCAATTCCCACTAAATATGTTATCCAAATGGAAACTAAATTCAAAACGAAGAAAGATCATAACAAATTCAAATAGGATAAGCATCAACTAGCTGAGATAGATACTGCCTTCTTCTGTCATGAAAGGATGGATATCAGAAGGACTATACTGATTCTTTCATGTGTTAGAATTGAGGTCTGCAAGAACTATCTGGGATATGGTTTCGAGAAAATACAGGAGTCTAACCAACAGAATCTTTATTGGCTCAAAGAGAACACTGCAAGGAAAGTCAGGCTCACTACTTACTTATTCAGGTGAATTCTCTTGCCTGATACCTAACTTATTCTGAAATCTTAAAAGTAGTGGCTTTTCTGGAAGGACAAGAACTCTTCCGCTGCCTTTCTTATCATAAGAATAATAAATGTGCTTATTCTTAATATTCATATTTCTATGAATATAAATACAATATATCATAATGAATATATCTTAATGAAGCTCAGAGTTAAACTCCAAAGAGTATGAGAAATTTGCTCATAACTTTACTACTTGACCATCACTACTGGTCAAGCTCTTTGCTGGTGCTGGCTTTAAAGGTAATCTTCAACATACTCGGGGAGAACACACAGAAGAAGTAAGAAGCAGAGAGAGAATATATTTCATAATTGCAAAAACGGATGCATTCCCCAGATATTGCATTTTGTTCTTAGGCATCTTCTTTCTTCTTCACATCGTAAAATCTCCATCTTTTTGGAAATACAGTAATCTTGTCTTTTGAAGTAGAAATCATATCCTCCTAGCAGTTGGTACCTGGCATCAATAATGTTAGCTGTAAATTGAAAAGGTATGTCTTTTACATTTACCCTTTAAGGTCCCTTTTTCTGGAGGAGAATTAAATGCAGATGAAAGTCAAGAGGTATCTGTATCCTGAAGTATTCAAATTCTTAGTTAAAAACAAAGCAGATAGATATTCATTAAATATCTCCTGTGTGCCAGAACTTCTAGCACTTGCTGACCTCTTTCGTCCTCTCAATAGCCCAAAGACAAAGACAATAGTCCCTTCTTTTCACAGATGAAGAAACTGAGACTCAGAGAGGTTTCTCAGGATAAGAAAGAATGTCGTGAGGAATAAATACCAAGGTGGGGAGACTACAAGGACAGAAACAGATTCACTTAAAGCATTCTGCTTCATGTTTCTTCCTATAGAAGTGACCTCAGAGTTAAGATACAAAACAAGGTGTAAAAATTTACCTCCTATTCACAGGCTACTAGAGGAAGCATATTCTTCTACCCTGCTGTCACCTGCTTAAAATTCCCTATGCTTGAGACTTCTTATTACTTTTAAGTTATACATTCTTAGCAGGGGATGGGAGGACAATTTTAGTTAAATTGATGCTCTCTTAGTCAGGGAAAATGCTCAGTTCACACTAGCTACTGCTCTATTGTCTGTTACAGAATCCAATGATTATCTTTCCTGTTAAGCTTTCCTAAGGATTAGAAAACAAAATCAATCCCAAATGGTTTAGTCTAAACTAGGAAAGTTATCAGAAAGTCGACTATGTGGCCACCCTATGCCACAGTGTCATAGTGGATTCAACAAATTCAATTTAGTCTCCATTCAAATTATCTTCTTTTCCCTTTTAAAATTACTTTCTGGGGAATAAGTTTCATTTATTAATGATACCAAAGTTAACAAAAAACTGACTACCTCTTTTATTGCTCTATGAAGCCAAAGTAAGAAAAGATGCATACACATAATTACAAATGCCCAGACAAATATAAATATGCTGAGCGGTAATCATCATTGAGGA
>PVIY010039899.1:0-22774 GCA_004026745.1 Myrmecophaga tridactyla
TACATCTTTTGTAAACAAACCCAGCACAAGGCCAACAAAAAAAGGAATAAAAGCCAGGAAAACAAAGCCTAGGGTTGCCCCTTATTGGGTATCAGGGTCAGGCCTGCTCCCTTCCTTAAAGGTGGGGCTTTTTGCCCTTGGGTACTGGCATGGGTCCCTGTTTCGAAGCACCAGAATTGGATATGAACAGAGAAACCAGTCCTGAAACATTTAAGTGTCTTTGCATATCCCATTGGCTCATGGATTCCAAGTCTATGGGAACACCTTTGAAGTGCCATTTGCACAGGCCAAACAGATAGGGATTGGGGTTTCTTCTTCCCAAGAAATGGCTTACTATCGCTGACACTGCCAGTGGACCCAAGGTCCTACCTTTGACGGTCAGCAAGGTTGGCTGTATCTTCTGGCTGGTGGTGGTTGGAATGTCATTGTGCAGGGGTAAGGAGCTCCCTGTGGTGCCAAGCAGGTCTGGTGTAGAAAATGGTGCAGAAGAGATTGAGGCCAGCTGCTGGGAGGGTATAATGCGATAGCCACTTGGTGGCCTGTTACTCCGCATAAAAAAAAATGGCCTTGTTGGATTGAAGATACATGTGCAGAAAAAGTGCTGGTGTAAACATGCACTCCAGTCACAGTGGGGAGAAAGCCTCAGCTTTATCCCATTAAACTTGCTCAGGCTTGCCACACAAACCCTGGGCTGGCTTTGCTGCTGGAGAGAAGTCTGGCCAGAGGGTCAGCTCTCAGACCTGCCAAAACCATTGCATCTGTAAGGGCTAGCCAGGCCATCCCTGCCACCCATGGGCCTTGAGGCAACCACAGCCAGCTTGGTGACATGTAGTGTGGTATGATACTTATTTCCCCTATTCCTCCCTGCCCCCCAAAATTACAGGAGAAAAGTGGCCAACTATTTAATAGAGGCGGGGGTGGTCGACTCTCAGTTGATTTGTAAAGGAAATTCCAAAAAGATGATAAACCCAGATCCTATAACATAATACATATAACCATCTAACTTGTGGGCTGTGCTTCTTGTCACTGTATGACTCAGCTTCCAAACTAGGACTTCTGATTCCAGCTGCTTTTAAACTCAAAACCTTATCTTTACAATACTTTCTTCGCCCAACCCAGTCTCAACGTAATGGAATTTGATCTTGAAGGCAGACTTATTTTTTCTGATTTTGCCAGTGAGCCAACTGGGAAAACTGCCCTTCTGCCTTGCTTTTTGTTTTGAGCCTTCTAAATCAATGTAGTGAAATGGTAGGAACAAAACAGTAAGCTGTTGAAAACGAGCCACCCCATACCTGTCCCAGTTTGGCTTTAGCCATGTCCTCTTAGGTATCTATCTTACCCGTCACATTAGAATATGCAGGACTCAACTACTTGGCTTAGAATATTACAGAGACTTTGCATTATAAACTCCAAGGATGGCCCTTAAAATGAGGGGGGTGGGTGGCAATGAGGGTTAGAAACATGCTGTACCACTGTTGGGGCTTTGGAGATGGTTTCCTGAGTGACTTGTATGCTCTGGGTCCTTCAAGTCAGTCACATGGGCTTTGTGTGTTTTGTCTTCAGACCCACTGATTTGACAGAAAAGGGCAAATGGAGACAGCATCTCCAGGTGAGTCTGGAGCAACAGTGACTAACTCCAGCTGAATTTGTGTCAAGTCCTCATAGAAAGGGGAAAATAGGCTAAGACCCACTTTTCTTTCTCCTCTCTTCTATTGCTTATTCTAAGCACACCGAGCTCCTACCTTCCGTTCCCACAAAGCCAAAACAAAACCCACTGGTTATTGTAATAGTTCCCATGTCTGTCCTATTGCACTGTCAAATCTGTGGAGGGAACCTGACGAGATGTTTGGGGCAGTGGTAAGGGCAGACCCACTGTATAGGCCACAGCACATCACAGGATTGAAGGGGTGAGGTGAGAGGGAAGTTGGGTAGAACTGCATCACACATCAGCCCTCCAACTCTGGTGGGCCTCCACCTCTTCTGGTACCACCAGCAGGAGTTCACAGTTCTTTCCTCGCAAATGATGTTTTAGAAATTTCCTATGGAATAAAGGGTAAAGGGAAGAGAAAATGAAATGCCAGTGAAATGTGAATTCCAGTCTCAGGGCCATATGTTCACCAGAAACCTCATTATACCCTTGCTGCCTTGAAAACACTAGTAGTAACCTACATGTTCCTATTTTTGCTTCTCATATTTCTGCCAACAGTAGCTGGTTCTGTGAGGGACAGAGCCCAATGTACTTCAAACTAAGGGACTTATAATTGTGTAAAAGTTTCTTATTTGGTCACAGGGAAATTGAGCCCTCTCTGGCTTGAATATTAATATCTTCCTTTTTCTCAGTTGGTGACTGTATTGTTGCAGTTGCCTATGCAGGTCCTACCAGGTCAGATGGCCAGTATTTCAGATGTGGAATTTCCCTACCAAAGGGAATTAAAGTCTTCCAAGTCAGACTCTTAGATCTAAACAAGGCAGAGAGACAACATCCAAGGAGATAGAAATTTCATTAGTGCTTCTCCTTTGTTAAATAACTAAAGATGAGCTCAACTTCCCCAGCATACCATATCCCAGCACATTAGCCACTACAGGCCGAGACTACCTGAGCTCGCTCTCGCCTCCAATCCACTCTGGCACCTTCAGTTTGGAATCAAGGTTGTAGTAGGCACCTCCCACCTCTCGAACGCAGATCCAGTGCTGCCTTTTTAGAGGCAACTTCAATGGACCCCAGCACAGGCTGGAGGGCAGATTCATGATGAAGCCCATGACATTAGTGAGAGCAATGACACTGACATCCCTGCAGAAGAGAAAGGGTGTCAGGCTCTGAGGCAGCCAATTTCCCAAGGTTCCCTGGCTGTAATACCACACCCACTTCCCACTCAAGCCATGAGTTCCAGTACTAAAGGCTTTCACCACAATCATGCTCTTTTCCATCAAGTCAAGTCTAGGCAGATTACCTGCGCTTGTCCCACCAAACAGCCTCATAGCCTTTGGTCTGAAGTGCTGCCATGATGACGTTCACGTCGTAGTTCCCATTTCCCAGCATGCTCTTCTTGTGGGGTGTCACCATGGTATTTGGAGACAACCTACAAATGTGAATAGGAGGCCTGAGACTTGCTAGTTTGCCTAACGTTTGCTGGCCCTGCACTACCAGGGACAGAAGAACACTTACCACTGCTTGTCTCTCTCGTTCAAGGGCAATTTAATCAGTTTCCACCAAAATACTATAGCCAGGCCCCTGCTGCCTAGGGGTTGTCTCTGTTTTGATGCAGAATACTTCATTTGGCGGCGGCGGGGTGTATCTGCCTGCCATTTAGAAAGGAAAGCATGTCCAGAATGAAGTAAAAGGACACAAGCATGTTCCATGGAGGGGTCTCATTTATGAAATCCTCAGCCAACCCATTTCTGCAATCGTTTTTGCTGCACTGCTGATCTTCCTGCCTTGATGCCTTTTTTTTTTTTTAGAAAAAAACAAACAATCTGCATGGATAGTAATTATCATTACTCCTGCTGTTTGCTGTTTTTTTTTTTAATTTTATTTTTTTACATGGGCAGGCACCGGGAATTGAACCCAGGTCCTCTGGCATGGCAGGCAAGCATTCTTGCCTGCTGAACCACCGTGGCCCTGTTTGCTGTTTAAGTGCTTTCTATTAAGGCTTGCACACTTGGTAATCATTACTCATTCATGCTCAAAGGGGCCGAGGCAGGTAATATAAATGTAGAAATTGGGACAGATGTAGGGGCCATTAAAAAGTAGTGAGGGCTTTGTTAAGCTCGAATTCCTGACCCACGCAAAGGTACTGCAAATATACACATGTATGTGTGTGTACAATACTTGAATATTTTCTTAAAAACAATTAAAACACACACACGAAAAAGAATCAACTGAAAAACTTTTTTTGTATGACAAAACTTAACTGCTCTCTTGGTTTACCAACCCAGTTTAAGCCATTCTGCTCTCTTGGTTTACCCACCCAGTTTAAGCCATTTTTCTTGTAAGTCTTACTAGGTCCTCCTTCCTCTTAAGATAAAGTCCATATCTAAGGCCTTCCCAATCCTATTATCTTGTTTCCTGAGGTATGTCAAGCTAGGATCTGAGGCAAGGCTAACTTGAAGGAAGGGTCAAAATGTCTTCTACCTTCCTATGAAGGGAAGAAAGATGTGAAGAGTGCTTCAGGAACAAAAGAAGAGGGCATATGCCCAAGAGGTTACTAAATGCCCTGTCCAGAGGAAAATGACAATTTGGTAAGCTAAGGATTCAACTCTGAAAACTTAAGAAACTTTATAAAGTTTTTTTTTTAAACTTCTTTAAACACAGAACATGCTCCTAATATTGCTTAAAGCCTTCCAATGGTTCCCAAAGCACCTGTGCCTTCCCAACTTACAGGACTTAGGATATGCTGACCTCACCTTGTTACCACTTATCACACTGACCTCTCTATTCCTTGAACATAAATCTCATTCTTATTGAGGATCTTTGCATTTACTAGTCATTCTTGCTATCTGGAATGCTCTTCCCCTAAATCTTCAGTTGGTCTGCTCCTTATTATTTGGGTCTCAAATGTTGAAATGTTCCCCATGTTTGTTCATTTATTTTTTTTCCCCATGTTTATTTTTATTATCCTATTGCTTTTCTTGTAAATATTAGTAGTAAACCCTTAAAATGAAAAGGGCTATGTCGTGTCTCCAGAGTTACGAAGGGGGATCTGAGGACACTAAACACTCTGCAACCAGCTATTTTACTGGTAATAACTGCTGTCATGTACTGAAAACCTCTATGCCAAACACTATGACTAATGTTTTCATACATCTCATTTAATCCTCACAATAAACCTACGAAGGTATGATTTATTATTTCCATTTCATAGATTAAAAAACTGAAGTCTGATGATGTTCAATGACTTGCCCATGATCACCTTCTGTACACATGATACAACAGTGATTCAAACTCAGGTTTGTTTGAAACCAAACTCGTGCTTGCTGTCTTATGGTGAGGACCCACGAATTAGAAAAGGTGGTGGTGGGTTGATAAAAAAGGCTGGAAGCACTGCCTGAGTTCCTAGGGTCTGGGCCTAAAAAGTGGCTTAATAACACAAAGGTCTTCAGTGGGTTCTTTTAAATGAGAAAGCATATGAAAAAAAGCCGGACTCAAGAGATAGCAAATTTCTTTCCTGTAAAAATTTTTCAATGACTTCTCATTAATTTCAAAATCTTTGACCTATGTACATGAAGTCTACAAAAAAAGGAGATGCTGAATCTTCTACCTCTTTTACCATCAGACACCCCACCAAACTCAAACCTTAGAGCAGTGCCTTCCCAAGTGTGTTCCTGGAGATATTAGAGGGCCTTACCTCTCTCAGCCAACACGACAAGCAAACTCACTGCCCTTCCCCTCTCTACACGGGACATGACTCCAAGGGGTGTGGACCTTCTTGGCAACGTGGGACAGAGATCCTGGAATGAGCTGAGACTCAGCATCAAGGGATTGAGAAAACCTTCTCGACCAAAAGGGGGAAGAGCAAAATGAGACAAAATAAAGTGTCAATGGCTAAGAGATTCCAAACAGAGTCCAGAGGTTATCCTGGAGGTTATTCCTATGCATAATATAGATATCACCTTTTTAGTTAAGATATAGTGGAGAGGCTGGAGGGAACTGCCTGAAAATGCAGACCTGTGTTCTAGTAGCCATGTTTCTTGAAGATGATTATATAACGATATAGCTTTTGCAATGTAACTGTGTGATTGTGAAAATCTTGTGTCTGATGCTCCTTATCCACAGATGATTAAAACATATGGATTAAAAATAAATAATAAGAGGAACAAATGTTATAATAAATTTAGTAGATTGAAATGCTAGTGATCAATGAAAGGGAGGGGTAAGGGGTATGGTATGTATGAATTTTTTTTCTGTTTTCTTTTTATTTCTTCTTCTGAATTGATGCAAATGTTCTAAGAAATGATCATGATAATGAATATGTAATTATGTGATGATATTGTGAGTTACTGATTATATATGTAGCATGGAATGATCATACGGTAAAAATGTTTGTGTTTGTATGTTGGTATGTTTAATAAATAAAATTAAAAAAAAATAGAAAAATAGAGGGGCCCCAGAAGGCAGTCAGTATAATAGCTGAATGAATCAAGTAAGTAAACAGGTTTCCTGCAGGATTTCTTGGAGCTCCAATATGCTAATATTCACCTTGAGTCTCCAGAAGAAGGGGTATAATATGCTTTGGTTCCCAAACATTTGACCACACAGCCACACATTTTTTGAGGTACATCTTACAGGATTAGTGTTCCAAGGATTTCACTTTCCTGGCCTTCTATCTTCCATTTTTAATTCTAATCCTTTCCTGTCTATTCCCATTACCTCTCCTAACTAGAGGACTCTCACTTCACACCTGGATTTTTGAAACAGGCTCCTAAATCAATCTCCTTACTTCCAAAACTCTCCTTCCACCAATTTGTCCTGTAAGTTCCTGCTACAATTCATCTTCCCAAAACATCAAGGCATCACTTCACTTCTTCATATGTGAACTAAAAACAGAGTCAGCTGCCCGATGGGTTGATCCTCTGTTTCCTCATTGTTTTTAGTGCAATCCAGGCACCAGGATTATTTTGGCCTCTATTATTTTATGCTATTTCCTCTTCCAAGCCAAATCCTACAGCTTTTTCAAACTCAACCTCATGTCCTTTCTCTTCCATGGCTTTCCTGGCTCCTCTGTATAACAGAAAAAGATGATTTGGAGAACCACAGAGATCTGTGTTCATATTCAAACACCACCACTACTAATTATGAAATTTAAACTCTATGCCTATGCCCTCATCTGTAAAAATGAGAATGACTGCTATTATATAGGACCACTGAAGAATGCAGTTATTTTATTTATGTCCAATCAAAGAGCAAATCCTTTAAGCAAAGGGCAGGCTCTTACTACTCTGTACCCCTCATAGCCAGACATTGGTAACTTAAGAAACATGTGTTGGCCAAACCACAGCATTTTGTGATCAATACAGGAAAAGCTGAGAATAGCTTCCATCTCATTTGGAGAAGAGGGGTGATTTGAGTGTGTGTGTGTGTTCCATTTGGAGCACCCACTCCCACCACATAAGTATTTGCTTTTACTTAAACACTTATCGAGTGCCAAGTGCCCACTCTATTATGATCATGCGACAGATTTTAACCCTGTATTTTAAATAAGCTCAGGGGCAGAGGGATTACGGTAATTTGCATAGTCATACACAGCTCAGGTTTGTGTGACTCCACACAGAGCCTGGATTCAACCACTAAGCCTAAATTATACTGAGATGTCTCTTGGATATTTCAACACACTGGTCCCACTGAAGTCCATCAAATCTAGTTCTGATTCCAGTGGAAGGTTTTCTTCAGGCTCCTTTGCAAACACCTGTTCAGGACTGCCTTAATGATTTCCATAGAAATCTTTGGCTATTCGCCAGCCTCTCATCTTTGTCATCACTGCCAGAGGTTAGAACTGTGAGATTTGGATATCTAAAAGAGAAAAGATGGGTTCTCTTCTGGTCTCCACTAACATCTATGCCCTCAAATAAGTCTGGCCCTCTCTCATGGTTACCACCGTGTCTGGTTATTTTGACAATTTTGGATTTTAATGAAAAGGGAGACAGAGAGACAGTTCCTCAATTAATTTCCCCTCAAATTATTAATTTCCTTTTTATTGGTCTGAAGAGATGTGACAGAAAATAAGGCTCAGAACTTCCTGATGGGTTTTTTTTTTCCTTTTGGGGTGCATGGTCTGGGAATCGAACCCAAGTCTCCCGCATGAAAGGCGAGCATTCTACCTTATGGGTTTTTAAATGCTTAAATGAATTAATATAAACAAAGCATGACTCACGGGGCTAGGCACACAGGAGCCCTTTCTAAGAACTTGGCTATTTCTACTACTAACACGTGTTCTGTCTGGCCTTCGGACAAATCTTTGGATGCTAACACTCTAAACCCCTTTCTGCCTTTTATAATCCATCATAAATTTAAATTTGGTCCAGTTTCCCTTGCTTGGGGAACTTTTAGTGAGGGGAGCTGGAGGACTTCCCTTCTGTGGTAGAGAATGCTGATTGTTCAATATCCATAGCTTCTTTGTCCTTTCCAATTTCAGATTTTCTTCTCATACCAAGCTAGTCTTCTTCTAGCTAGATTTTAAGAGCTATTATATCTGGGAGAGGAATACATATCTGGCTGAAAGAACTTTTGATCAGTGGAAAATTGTCACGAGTCTACCGAAAATATTTGAGGCCTTAGGATTTTCAAAACAATCTAACCAAAGCTGCTACTGCATCACTTGACTTCTAAGTCCCCTTCTTTTTCAAAGGATAGACAAATAAATGATAAAATGTATGCGATCAAATATTCATATCAATAAAAACACACTGGTGACACCTGCCCAATTTCTCTGATTTTTACTCCAATTGCACATGTTGAAAACTGATCCTGTTCAAACCAATGACCTCTTTTTGTTGTCACTGCAGATGCTGCCACTATCTTGAAACCCTAGTCAGAGCCTTTGAGCACCTCTGACTCCTCTGTTTCCTAACCCCTTGTTGTTGCCCAGTCATTAGCTCATTTTTTTCTAAGGTCCTATTCATTTCTATCCCCAAAATGAGTCATCTCATATCCACACTGTATTGAAACTCCACCCTGCTTTTGTATGACTCCTCTTTCATCTGGCCAAAATTCAACTGCTAGGATGAACTTCCTTCCAACAAATGGTGCTAATCAAAGTTTTTCTCCCATTTCTACCATTCATTAGCTACATCTTCATAAAAGCATGGAACTTGAGACCTGGGAATTTAAAAGTATCTAGTTAAAACTGCCAGCATTTCTCTTCATTAAGATGCAAAGAGAGCATCTTTTTGTTTTTTAATTGCTCTGAATTCCATGGCTCTAGCTTCACTTAAATCTATCCTCAGGGACAAAGTCTTGTTCAGTTTCGTTTTTTTATTTCAATAGTGCCTTAGCAGTGCCTGGCATATTGCAGGCAACTAGGAATGTTTGTTTAAAAAATTCCATCTTCTCTCCCTCACCTCTTCTCCCTTTGCTTTTTCCCCCTTGCAAACTTCATTTTTTGTTCATACCTATCCATACAGAATCTTCCCACACAAAATAATATATAGAACTCCACCTCTGGAATGGGGAGGGAGTAGTTTGCTTTTACTTTGAGGTGGATCTTTATATTGTGCAGACAGGGAATTAAGGAGTGCAGAACAATTTGTTAAAGCATTTTAAAAGCCAAGAATAAAACCCTGGTTCCATGTGGGCGGTTTAGCAAATATTTGGCATTCTTTCATCCAGGGAAAACATCTGAAAGACTCCTGCCTTTATCCACTAACGCTTTATGTTCACAGCCCAGATCTTCAGCCACAGGCCTAACTTAATAGCACAGTGAACAGTTACTGATGATAGTCCAATAGCTCTGATGACCTTTCCAAATACCCCGGCAGCAGCAGAGCCATTAGGCCCTGGAGTCACAAAGCTAGCCCTGTGAACTCTCTGTGCCATCATTTCCTCATGTGGGAAATAAAATCCACCTCCTGAGATAACTGTGAGGACTGAGTCAAGGCAAAGAAAGCACTCAATACGGTGCTCTGCAGATTAAGTGTGCAAAGGTGTTGGTGATGGTCGCTGGAGTTACTCCCCTTGTCGGATCAGCTGCCTAAATTTACACACGTGAAAAACTTGTCTACCCGAGTATGACTGGATATACAGAATCCTGACTCCGATATTTACTTATTAGTGAGGGAAACTGGGCAAATCACTTACCTTGAACCCTAATTTCGTCATTGATAAGGTTATTCTAAGAGTATTACATATAACAAAGTACATATTTATATAGTCCAAATCACCAGAACATTATGGTACTCATTTTGAGTCCTGTCCTTCTCCTTAATGTTTGATTAGGAAATAACTTGCAAATATCCAATTAAGAGTAGAACTATCAATGCTTGGCCTACAAAGAAGTAATCCAATGGAATGGGTCCTCCTTTCTACTCCTTTCAGTTATATGACTTGGTGACCTGGGACAAATGATCTCACCTCTGAGAGCCCCATTTCCTGAAGTGTTCACTCTACTTGCTACCAAATAATGACCATGACGCAAATGACACATTTGCCCTGCCAATGCATCGTGATGGATATGGGTGGCATTGGAAAACAGTTACCCTCATTAAAATACTGTCAGCACACCGGAATTAACATTCTTTTAAGAAAGGCCTGTTTCTTTTCAGTAAATAGTCCACACCTATGCTTCACATATCACCCAAAACAGGGTGCTTCCAGTTGTAATTCATGTCCTTGTGGGGCAATAATTTTATCTCAGAGTGAAGAGAGTCAGAAAAGGGTCATTTGTTGGGAGAACTTTTTCACTTTCTCTGCAGTGGAAACTAAGCACCCCTCTCTAGTTGAGTGACTGATCAGACAGGTCAAAGATCCTATGGACTGCAGACACACTGCCTGTGTCCATCTAGAAACTACAGAACTAATTTTCAAATTCTTTGGTAAAAAAATTTTAGAAAATCAAAGCAGAGAAAAAAAGCCGAACTTCTGCCAACCTGTGGGATGGTATTTGGCTTTCAAGTGTATTAGAAAGTCCATTTAGGATGAAATAGAAAGAGGAGGGCATCTGAAGTCAGCTTCAAATAGCTTTGCTACTTGAATAATTTACCTGATCTTTCTACATGCTTCAATATCAGCAAAACAGAGACAGTATAATGCCTGTTGAATTTGAAAAGTACCAAGGCCAGAATATGGCTTCACAGAGAAGCTGGCCACTGTGTGTATATGCCTTTCTAGTGATATACACCACATTCCACCTTCGAAAACAGGTGACTACGTAGATCTTGCCCCCCTTACAGAGTTTAAACTCTTTGGGGGCAGAGCTTGAGAGGCGTTACAGTACAGTGGTGAACAACACAGCTACAAACCTGAATTCAACACTGGCTTCAGCTCTTACGTAAGTTTTGACAAATTACTTAATCTTTCAGCACCCTGTTTTTAATTTGTAAAATGGAAAACAATATGTATAACACGTATTCCACAGAATTGTTAAGAGGATCTTGTAAGATAATAAACTGAGGCACTAGCATGCTGCCTAGCACTTAGTAAGTGCTCAATAAATGGTAGTGATTTTCTTTCCCAGCCCTGCATCCCTGTGAGCTGCTAATAGCATATAGCTAATAATACCTGTTCGCTTGAAGGTATATGTAGCTGAGACACTCCCAACCCCCAATTAAATATAAACACGCCAAAGGTAAGGGTCCCCTACCTCTGGAAAATCTCTTGCAGCGTTTCTCGGGTGAAGGCGTTGCTGTCCTGGAAGACGTTATTGAGGGCATGAAGAGCACAAAGCTCTCTGCGCTGTTTCTCATGGTAGATCTGGGGGGGTGTTGCCTGGGGCAGCTCCAATGATTCAGATTTGGCCTTGTCTCCTTTCCATGGCACGCAACTCATGTTTTTCGTTTGAGGTTCCAGAGAGGGCTAAAAAGCACCCCACCCTTCCCTCCTGAGGAAGAATGTAATCTTAGTCTTTTCCAAGGTTCCTGAGATCCACCTTACTCTCTGTTGTCCATGATTTATGCTTTGTCACTGAGAGAAAACGTTGTAATCAAAAGGAAAAAAAATCCACCTCTTCCTTCTTCTCAACAGACAAAATAACTTCTGGATTAGTTTATTTTGCTACCACTGCCAAAGTGCAGAATTAAAAAAAAAAACACATAGAAAATCTAAGACCGCGTGTCCTTTTCCTCCCCTTCCCTCCCACCCCCCTCCAAAAAACACGATTTTCTTGCTGTATTTTTCCTTTCAGCAAATGCCAAGCAAGCCTTAACACGAGAGGACCAAACCGAACCGCTCACATCGCTCCTTTTCTTCCATTTCTTTCCAACCACACGCCACTGACTCAGGACACAAGGCCTAGGTGGTGGATAAGACGCACAATCCGAGCAGCTAGCGAGGGCTGGCCAGCGTGGGATCGCGGGCCGTGCTGTGACCTCGGAGGCGGCTCTCCATCCCCTTGAATGCGGTGGGACCCCGCAGGGCGCGGACCTAGACGGGCAAGGGTCCCTCGAAAGCGGGGACTCTCGTCCCCTCGCCGCGGCCCTGCGGAGGAGAAAACTCCAGTCAGCTCCGGCGTCGGTCGTGTGGTCTCGCAGGGCCAGACTGGCTGGGGAAGTGGCGCGAAGGATCCGGCCCCTGCCCGAGGGAAGGTCCCGCGCTGCGGGGTGGGGCCGGTCAATCCACCTCGCCCACGGGGACCCGAGCGCGCGGGGACGGGCCCACTCGGCTCGCCGTCCCCACCCCAGCTCCCTGCCTGTCACGTGAGTGCCAGCCGAGGCGTCCTCCCGCCGCTTCCCCACCCCCGACCGGCCCCCAGTACCGCCGCGACAGGTTGGGGAGACACCGCCGGCTGCCCGCCAACACCACCGCGGCCGGCCGCCTCCTGGGCCGTGCGGGCTGGCGGGCGGGCGCGCGCACCTGAACCCGACGTCCGCGCCTTGCCCGTCGCGTGCTCCGGAAACGCCCTCCTGCGTCGTCCCGGCCACCGCCCAGCTGCGCCGTCACGCCTGACGTCCGCCTGACGTCAGCGGCGCCGGTGTTTGAGCCGTGGCCGGGAGCGGCGGTGGGGCGGGTAGCTGGATCCTTCGGCATCCCGGTGGCGGCGTTGGAGTACGGCCGCGGGTTGGGTCGGTTCCTGGTTCCTTGGCGCTGCTCCGTCCCGGCTGGACACGAGCGTCCCTCGGGGATCTCGCCCGCCCCTCCGGGTCTTGGCCCTGTTCCGGGTCGGTGGCCCCGCCTGCGCCTGCCTTTCTTGGCTCTCCCCACCCTTGTCCTCTCCGTGCCGAAATGCTTTCGCTAGCTATTCTTGCGGTGACAGTTTCATGTTTCTCTAGCGTGCCGTTCGCCACGTGATTTCAAAGCACCTTACTGAGTACATCGGGCAAATAATGTGGGCTCCACTGCCCCGCACTTTGCTGGGAGCGCAGAGGTTACGTGCTTCCCCCGGAGTCACAAGTGAAATGGAGACTCCTGTTTCAGTTTCTTAGGGTAGTGTTTCAGTTCACTATGCCCGAAACCATGGTCTACTCGCCCTCGGGCTCGCTCCGGCCTCTCTTTGGTTGCCACACAGCTCTCCTCTCCGTATTTTCAAGGCCTATCAAAGCGCATTGTGTCAGAGGAAGGTAAACTGTTAGCAGTCTCAATGAATTTAATTCTTTCCCTTTATCTCCTAGGCATGTGAAAGACATCAGAGCAAGTATTATGTCTGTCTTAGCCCTCCTTTTGCAGTTTTGTTTGGAAAATTGGAAAACCAATAAAAGAAAAAGCACTACCAATTCAGTCATTTCTTTAATCTTACTTCAACACGACTCTTTCATTACACTCAGCATGTTCCTGAGTGCTTACCATGTGGTAGGGAGGTCTTCTGCCACGATCTTGATAACTCTTGAATTATTTAAATTTTTTTTTAAAAAAAGAACGCCAGTTTTGCGTTAGTTATATTTATGCAGGATTAATTACTGAGGGCTTGCTATGCAGCAAGCACTGTTCAATTGCTTTACCTAAATTAACTCATTTACTGGTAATTATCCTGTGAGGTAGGGACTTCAAATTTTTTAGAGGAAACAAGTTCAAAGAGGTTAAGTAACCTCCCCGGAGGTCACACAGTAATTAGTGGATCCAGGTATTGAGTCTAGGCCCCAGTGTATCTTCAGAAAGAGGCGGGAAGGGAATTCCCTCTCTAAAATGTGATTTTAGACATCCACATTCAATTCAAGAAGCACCTACTCTGAGAACATCTCTTCTGGGCAAAGCCCAAGAGTAGGAAGGACTATGTTTTTTTAGTTACATTAGTTGTGAGCTCATTCTGGAAGAGGCAGTTGGTAAGGGGTTAAGTATCAATTACCATTCTAGGATACAATACTACCTTATTTGGCTTTTTTTTTTTTAAACAAACCAAGGTCTTAATATTTTAATTTCTTCATGGAACTGGATAGAGGAATAAATACAAAAGCTACTTATTTAATTTAGCAAAGGGGAAAAATGCATCAGAAAAAGTACTATCTTGACCAATGGAGTTGGATGGCTTCTTGTTCCAGATTCCCAGCGGTGTTTGGGCACGTAAGACTTGACTGCAGTTGAAAACTGAAGCAAGAAGACGTTGTCTCTTTCCTCCCAGGTAGATCCTTGAAACTAGAGGTTATTTTAAACCCTGTTTCTTGCTAAGTCCTATGGTTCGAATCCAGACTCTCCTTGAGTATGTTACCTTCTCAAATTGCTGCTCTTGCTGTCTCGCAAGACTAGCACTAATAAACCTTGCCTAATCTCTAATTTCATCAAGCAGTGAAGTCGTAGACTTTTCAGACTTTTGAAGTAGGAATTCAAGACACTAAAACTGGTGCTAGTGAGGTTTTGGATTGTGGCTTTTCACGAGTGATGGATGACACGCCAAAGGAATCATCCTTAGGAAACTATCTTAGCGGACCCTAGATCTCGGTTTAACTCTTCTCCACAAATATGGTGGGGTGCTTTGGCTTCTGTTTTAGCTGATTATCTCTTTTTTGTTCGTGTAATTGCTCTCTCCGCAGAGGCAGTGAATGGAGAATTCTACCTAAGGTCAGCATTTAATTGCCTCACTGGCTTCTATAGTATTACATCTCTCGGAATAGATGGCATCGATCCTTCTATTGAAATTGGCTGGAGATTGAAGCATATCGGACATCAATCTTCCAGCGACCGCCTTCAGTCATTGAGTGGAGTAGGAGGCTCATTTGGCAGTTTACTATCTCCGTAAGTGGCGGCCCAAAGCGCGGGACCTATTCGATGATTAGATTGGATCTTGCCCCCGTCCATCACTGGCAGGTTCTCGGCACCGTCTGTTTTGCAACATTTTGCAAGCACAGCACCGCCTCTGGAAACTAGAAGCGTGAAGGAGTGGTGAGGGCAACGTTGCATATATTTCTCTCCTCATTGGATGGCTGCTGGGTCAGTCTTACACTCCTTTGCTCCCATTGGCGGGAAGACTCTAGGCAGGTACCGTGGACTTGATACTGCCTTCTTCCAAGTCGGAATAAAGGCGCGTGACGTCTGGACATTTGTTGTTGGGTTTGGGTCCTCTTTAATTATTCATTAGGTGCTTCACGGCGTTTCAGCGACTGGTAGTTGAGAGGCCTGGTCGATTGTTTCTTAGCTAAAGATACGAGCGACCCTCTACGTAGTTCGAGAAGTTTCGCATAAATTATTCAGATGAGGCGTGGGCGGAGCCAAGCATGTATTAGGCAAATGAGCCGGGGGAGGGAGGGAAGTCGGCTACGAATTAGCCTAAGTTATTAAAGATGGCGGCGGAGCGTAGTCGCTCCGCGATGGAGTCGCCGGTCCCGGCCTCTATGTTCGCCCCTGAGCCTAGCTCCCCGGGGGCGGCCAGGGCCGCGGCGGCTGCCTCCCGGCTCCACGGCGACCTTGACTCGGACTGCAGCGAAGACGGCGAGGCGCTCAACGGCGAGCCGGAGCTGGACCTCACCAGTAAGGTAGGCCCGAGCGGCGGCGGGCGCTGAGGGGCCGAGCGCCCGGGCCAAGGAGTATCCAGGGCCACTGCGGACCTGGCCGGCCTGGCCGCGGAGGAGAGGAGGAGGATCGAGGGAGGGCGCCGATCCCGCCCACCTGCGGGTCGCCGGGACGTGCGGGAGGTGCCGGAGAGTGGAGCCGCCCACCGCCCCCCACAGCCGTTCTTGTTCCCGGGCGGCGCAGACCCGGGCTCCCGCCCTCCGGGCTCCCGCCGAATTCACCTCCTCTCGGCTCTGCCAAGTGGAACTTGGGGCGCCAAGTGCGGACCGCACTCCTGGCTGGCGCAGTCCCCGCGCGGCTTCGCTGCTGGATCCCTCCACCCTTCCTCCTGTTCCTGCCTGTGAGGGGATCCCTCCCCCGAGACGTACTGTGGTCTTCTCCCTGAACTTTCCCTGAACTGTCCAGGGGAGGGTCGGGGACGGCTTGGGCACGGAAAGCGGGGTGCCCGGGAAGATCAGGTCGTCAGAGGGGAGGGCAGGGATGTGTAGCCGCAGTCCCTTCCTGGTGTCGGGAAAGGAAACAAAGTATTCGCTCAGTCGTGGACAGGGATGTCAGAGTAATCTCTACTTTGCGAATCTGCCCACAACAAAATTGCTTGGGGTGAAACTTCATCTTGTATGGATGGCATAATGAGGGACATTTCAAGTCGTGGCTTCTGAGCTGTTAAGAAAGTAGGCAGGAATTAAGGGCTCACCATCTGTTTGGCATTGTGGAGAATGAACAAGTAAGTATAAGATGTGACTGGTGTTTTGCTAAAATGAAAAAATGCAGATTTGGGAGTCAGACAAGGCTGGTTCACCTCCCTGCCCTACCATTTAAAATGGCTCTGTGACCTTGGTAAAGTTTCTTAACTTGTAAGGTCTCTAGTGACATCATTTTAAGAAAGTACAGATGCATTAGGAAAATTTAGAAGTGTATATAAGGCCCCTAGTACAGTGCCTGATAAACAGTAGAAACTCAGTAAATGTTCAAAATGAACTGAGTAACTGATTGCCTGTGCAGATAAAACACCAGCTGATGGAAGATAGAACACCAATACTACCTGTTGGATAGGTACAGTAGAGAAGTCTAGTGTGCTTTGAAGAAGTATGTGACTTTTCACAGTCTGTTGAGGCAAAATTCCATGAAACTTGTCCCTAAACTGGAGAGAACCTTCCTTACAACCTAAACAAGTGAACTTCCAGCTGCTCTCTTTCATTCCAGTCCCAGCTGAGTATTCGGAAGCCAGCAACCTGCTGCTTAACACAGTGTGAGGCCTCTAATGCTGTAATGAGAATAGCCACGCTTGGAGGGAGGGATGATCAGGGGAAATGTGCGAGGCAATTTGACACGATGCAAGAGACCCAGATAACACCCAGGTTACAAGTACAAATTCTGGTGAGTCAACTCAAGAAGTTGTAAGAGATGCACCTGATTCAAAAACAGACCAGCTGGATGTCAGCGTATGGTCAAGGTACTGTAGAAATCTGAAAACACGGTAGGAAATTGCAGGGACAGAGTTGCAAAGAGGGTATAGTACCTTTGTTTTCTGATCAGCTATTATTGAATGTTCCCAGATAGGGAAGTTTTACTTCATCACATAGTTGGGGAAGTCCTCCTCACTATTTTAAAATTGAGAAGCTATATGTATATGAGTTTTTTAAATTTTTTTATTAGAGCAGTTGTAGGTTTACAAAAACATGCAGAATGTACAGAGTTCCCTTATACCTCCCCCCACGGTTTTCCCTGTTTCCTAACATTTTACATTAGTGTGGTACCTTTGTCACATCTATATGACTATTGATGTTATTTTGAAAAGAACAGTGGATGTTATGGAGGGAGAGAAGGGATAGATTGAATAGATTGATTCTTGAGGAGAAGATTAGTTGTTATAAATTTGGGTACTTGCTGTAGTTAAATGTAGGGATTTAAGGTTCTGAGAGCTTACAAGGCGAGAAATAGTGATCAATTTCATCCAATAATGTTTTTCTTAGAATGATTGGGATGAAGAAAACCTTATAAATACCATTTATTGAGCTATGGACTAGTTGCTTTACATGTTATTTTATCTGTTTTTTACAGTGGCCTTAAAGAGGCAGGAAGTACTATCTTCATTTTGTAGATTAAAAAACTACAACTCAGTGAGATTAAGTTCTTTGTCCAAGGTCACACGTGAGTGATTAGAAAATGGGATCTGGCTTGCCTATTGGTAAATGGCCTTCCCAAATAAGTGATTGGTACTTTAATGTTACTCGCAGAAAGTTGCAAAATGTTGGTGCTCATCCCCACCTTAGAGGTATCGTTGTTTTGTTGACAAAGATGAGTCTTGCAGGCAGCCTTCACTGCTGTTTCAAAGTAATCAAAATAGCCAAGGTGAATTGAAACAGAATTCTATTGTGGTTATCATGAACGATTAGCTTGTGGGTGGATGGCCTGGCAGTATGAGAGGTCTCTATCTTCCTGAGTTCCCAGCAGCAAACTGCAGGTAGATGACGTGGGCATGTAGGTGTAGGTACTGCACATCAGTTTCTACCCACAGTGCCAGATGTTCAGTCGTTCTGGGTCTTGCCTCTTGATATCTGTTAAGCAGCAGGAGGCAGGCTGCTCACACCCTCCATTCTGTGGGTTGTGGCTCAGAGAGTATTCATTTTAGTGCATATCATAAAGCCTCCTAACTCATATGAGGCTTTAGGCTCAAAGGCTATTTAAGGAGTGGCCAAGAGGGCATGTGGGACTGCATATCTATTTTAGGCCAGGGCAGTATGGGTTTCAGTCAGGTCCTTAGTTAAGCTATTTATCAGCTTTGGCTGTGGTGCTCTTCTAGTAAGTGTGGTCCTAAGGCTGTTGGTTTCTCTTCTAGCTGGTTCTAGTGAGCCCTACATCAGAGCAGTATGACAGCCTACTTCGGCAGATGTGGGAGAGGATGGACGAGGGATGCGGAGAGACCATATATGTCATTGGGCAGGGATCAGGTGAGCATAGTTTTCCTTTCACTTTATTTTTAAAAGGTATTTAGAGCACACAATCTATCTTTATAAACTTTCCTGCTCAGTTGTAGTGGTTCTTTAGTGTCTGCAGAACTGTTTGGGTAGACATAAAATTACATAAAAGTGATCATGTAAATTCCCACCTTTAGTGGTCATGAAACCCTTGACTTTAAAGATTCCCCTTCCAAGCAGTTTTACATATTTACAGCTTCCTTTTTATCTCCATATTCTATATTTGCATAAAGGGAGATAAAGTACAAAGTGAAGGAACTTCTTGTCCAAGGTAGCAGAGCAGGTTGTAGTTAGATCTGGAATTAAACCTGTCTTGGCCAGCTCCAGGTCTTCCCCTCCAAGCCCTGTTTACAGATCACACTGCTACTTATTTCCTCTTTAGCAGAGAACCTCTGTGATTCTTCTAAATGTTGGCAGGAAAGGAAGCCCAGAATTCCTGTCTTCAGTCAGACTGCCTTGCCCCAGACCCCTCTCACCATTCAGTGTGGATAGCTGTGATTACAGAGGTCATTTTCTTCTCATTAGGTCCTTTCCCATGTGTAGGCTTGTCCCATTTTGCAGGAACTGCTTGTCTTCTTTCAACATGTTATTCCATCTCAGTAGAATCTACTATTTTAGAGGAAGGTAACCCCTGTGACACAAAATTAGGTTATGTCCTGGTTGATCCCAGTTTATGCCCAAATATAAGGCCTGCATACCTCATCATCATTATGACATTATATTTGCTCAAATGACCATTGGGATTAATGATTATGAATTCAGCCCATACCAACACTTGTCTCTGACATCTTTGTAGGAAGTCCAGGGTGGGCCTTGATGCATCATTAAAGGAACAATTTTCTTTGCTGAGTGTAGGCTTTTACGAGGCAGGTAGTATTCTCTTGTAGTCAGAGTTTAAATCTCAAAATGATTCTTTAACTCATTTGACAGATGACGATTGAGTATCTTTTAAGGGTTTGATACTGTTACAAAGCACATTTGAATACTTAAAATCTAGTGAAGATACCCTCAGTACAAACAACAATACTTGGAAATGTGTTCCAGTCACACAAGTCAGAAAGGTTAGTCTCTATATGCTGCTATGCCTTCCTTTGAAACGTTTTTTATATCTGTCCTTTCCTTTCCATCTTTGTTGCACCTCTCTAGATTATGGTCTTATCACCTAAAAGAAGGCATGATCAGAGAGGTGGGAGGTTACATGTTAACCAGAAGGTTACACGTCAAGAAAGGGAGGGAGCTGGTCATCGTTGTCATGTGCTCCAGAGACAGGAAAGGTCAGCCTCTGAAAAAGCTGTTGCATTTAGTGATCATCAGTGGGGTTTTGAAAGCCTTTATGTCAGGTACACATATGGTTTGCTGTATAAGGATAAACCACTCAAAGATTACTTCATGCTTGTAGAATTTAAGGAAACACTTATAGGCAATTTCAACAAGTGTTTCTTTGAAGACCCAGATTCTTAAGACCCTCTCTTTCCACTTATCCTTTCATGTGGACTCTCAGTGAATTTTACCAAGCTTTGGCATCTCATAACTAATTAACTTTTCCATGATAAAGCACAAGATGTCAAATGTTTATTAATGTCACATCTCTTACACACCCAAGTATTATCTTTGCATCTGCCAATTGGATGCTATTAAATTCATAATGACTCCTTCCTTTTGGAATTCTTTAGAGGTAGAAAGAGATCATAACTAGTTAAGCAAGTTAAACTTCAGAGGACTAAACCAGGGTTCAGCTTCATCACTGACTACCTGTGTGTCCTTGGTGCTTTACCTCTCTTTATCACTTCCTTCATCTTTAAATGGGGATAATGACATCTGTCCCCACCCAGCTTTGGGAAATTTTGTATGAGTAAGTTAGACATTGAAAAACTGTAAGCTATGTGCAGGAATGTGTTCTTTAATTATATGTTCCTAAGATGGCTGTTTTAAAAAGAGACAATATGATATGGTGGTTAGTTCAGGGACTGGGGCCTGGCAGATCTGGATTTGCCTCCTGGTTCTTTTCCTCTTCTTAAAATGGGCATAGTAGTAGAATCTATCCCATGCTATAATAGTGAAGATTTAAATGAGAAGTCAAGGGAAGTACTTAGCATATAGCAAGCATTACATTTACCTAGTATATGTAGTATGTATTATAATAAGCATCAAAGCACACTTGTGGCGTCTTTGCTATCAACTAGATCTGAGTAGTTATAGTAGTAGTTTTTTAAGGGTCCCAGGTTATGGTTAACTTTCCATGAAATTTCTTTCTGAAAGAACCTTCTTTTTCCTCAAATCCTAAGTCATAACTTCCTGAGAGCCGGATACTGTGTTAAACGTTCAGGAGACATATTTACATTCAGTGGTCTATTTATACCACTGTTCAAAAGGAACAGTAATGCCTGCTTCATAGAGTTTCAGTGAGAATTCAAATGCTTAATTAATGTCAGTTTTTGCATTGTTTAAAAAGGGTAGAATTTGGACTTCAGACATGTAGGAGTTATCTTCTAGGCAATTGAAAATTTAGTCTGGAGCTCTGCGAAGAGGATTTTTTTGTTTGTTTTCAAATGAGAGTAGGAGCCATTGAATGAGATGGCCAAGGGAAAAGCTTAGAGAAAAGTGAAAGACTGCTGGAAGAGACTGGCCTTCAGTGATAGGAGTATTAAGACTTTGGGTGGCAGTGGAGCGGGGATTAGGAAAGACTTCAAAGAGAAAGTACCCCTTGCGTTGATTCCGAAGGTTGGATAGGTGCTTTCCAAGTAAATGGAGGTAGGAATGAGTGAGCAGAGAAAACCACATATGCAAAGGCCTGGAGGCCCTGGAGATTGTGGTGTATTTGGTGGACCAGAAGTAGTTTAGTAAGGTGGAAAGTAGCGCGTGAGGTAGGAATGGCAGAAAGGGAGGCTGGACCAGGTATGCAGGGTCCAGATCCTGAGGGTCCTTGAATGGCATACCAAAGCATTAGACTTTTATTCTAAAATTTATGGGGAGCTTCTGTAGCAAGTTGAACAGGAGAATGTTTAAGGAAAGGGAAATCAGATGGTAGGACTGCAATGTGATTAGGTTTGGGCATGGCCTTTAGTAATTGTACTTCTGCAGCTTTTTCCCTGGCCATTCTCTCTACTCTTAAAAAGTAAGGAATGCAGTGCCTGCTGGAGAAAGGTAGTGTGACATTGTCACCATTTTATGGGAGCCCTGAATGGGTAAGGTGACAGTGATGATTGCCCATTTGTGTGGAACAGGACCTGAAAGCCCTGCTTTTGTGTGCCAGAAACAGTGGAGGATTAATGGAATTGGAAGTATGGCTAGAATGGTAGAACAGTTCCATCAAGTCCTTCTCCAACCCTGAAGGTTTTCAGATCTGAGTTGACCAGGCCATTAGAAACTCCTCAGCCCAACTGTTCCCTCTTTGTTTGTGTGTTTTGATTTTACAGACATTTGAGGACTTGATAAAGGAAAGACACCCCTTATGGGACATTCAGGGGATGTTTGAGAGACAGTCCTTATCCTCAAGATGCTTATATCTTGCAGGGGAGGACATATATCCAAAACACTTCCACAAGGTGTCAAGTAGTAAATGCCATAAGGGGCAATACAGACATTTGTGAGGATTCTGAGCAGAATGAATAGGATTTTTTTTTTTAGCTATTTTTTTAAATTTATTAATTAAAAAAAAAGTTAACAACAAACGAACTAAAACATTAACACATGATCATTCTGTTCTACATATATAATCAGTAATTCACAATATCATCACATAGTTGCATATTCATCATTTCTTAGAACATTTGCATCAATTCAGAAAAAGAAATAAAAACACAACAGAAAAAGAAATAAAATGAAAACAGAAAAAAAAAAAGATTATACATACCATACCCCTTATCCCTCGCTTTCATTGATCACTAGCATTTCAAACTAAATTTATTTTGACATTTGTTCCCCCTGTTATTTATTTTTATTCCATAAGTTCTACTCGTCTGTTGACAAGGTAGATAAAAGGAGCATCAGACACAAGGTTTTCACAATCACACAGTCACACTGTGAAAGCTTTATCATTATTCAGTCATCATCAAGAAACATGGCTACTGGAACACAGCTCTACATTACATTTTCAGGCAGTTCCCTCCAGCCTCTCTATTACCTCTTTTTTTTTTTTATAAACTTTTTTTATTAATTAAAAAAAATTAACAAAAGAACATTAAGATATCATTCCATTCTACATATACAATCA